>SJYO01013871.1:46137999-46200261 GCA_006410555.1 Capra ibex
TGGTGACCTTTTTGGTATCGGAACTGATCTGCCTGGAAACAACCGTTTCATTACAGAGACGAAAACTTATACGATAGATCCAACCAGTATTGAAAAGAAGGTTCCTCATTCACAGAAAATTAAGTACCGACGTCAGTGGTAGACGTCACTAAGACCTCGGGGGTTTTTTATTTCAGACTGTGACAAAGGTGACAAAGGGGTAGATAAAGGGTACTTCACTACCCTGGTCTACGGTACTAGAAGCAAAATACTTACAACTCGAAATTCGGTTGAAAAAGTGAGAGGAGAAAGTGAAAGTAGTTCTCCGAAGAATCAAGGAGAAGTGAAAGACGGTATTCCCACCACAGTAGACGTATAGACTCCAATAACTAAATGGACGATTTTATTATCAATCATCATGTAGTATGTGAAAAAGGTGTAGAACGAAAAAGTACTACCTGACTCGGAACAAAACACTGGAGTACGTTCCAACCGAACCACTTAATGAGTACACACGAACTCTTTATATACGTAAGAGTTCACAACTCGTGTCCCAAGACATATACCGGTGATGTAGTTCGTACAACTAATTGAACATTCGTACAACTAATTAAAAAAGTTCACAAGGTAATCCAATAATTGAAAAACCAGGTAAAATAGTTGATAACTCTCTTCACACGAATTTAGAAGGTGAATATTCCCACTTGAATAAGTAAAAAGGAATATGAAGACAGAAAAAATTACGTTAAAATTTTCTCAAAAAAAAAAAAATGAAAGGGAAAGACTATAAACTAATCATATTTCTTTACGTTGTCTAAAGACATACAATTGGAACATAGGACGGTGGAACTACTTAAGTAGGAGTCAAGATCATCAAAGGCACACCTTATAAATCCGAAAAGAGATATATCATAATACAGTAGACGTATATCACTGTTAAAATGGAGAAGAGAAGGTTAAACCTATGCAAAATAAAGAAAAAGAATAGACTAACGAGACTGATCCGGGAGGTTATGATGCAACTTATCTGCACCACTCTCACCCTAGGAACAACAACAAGGTCTAAAGTCACCCTTTCGAAAGTCGAAAAATAGTAACGCATAATACAACCGACACCAAAACGGTATTTATCGAAAATAATACGACTCTATTCAAGGGAGACATGGGTAAAACTATTCTCGAAAATATATTACTTACCTATCACTTAAAATAGTTTACGAAAAAGACGTAGATAACTCCACTAGTATACCAAAAACAAGAAAGAAAACAACTATACCACATAGTGTAACTAACTAACCGCATAAAACTTGGTAGGGACACTGGACCCTACTTAGGTTGAACTAACGTCGTATACTAGAAAAAGTGTTCAAAAACCTAAACCAAACGATTATAAAACAACTCTTTAAAACGTAGATATAAGTATATTACTAAGGTAAAAATAAACCAAGTTTTGGTCCGTTTAAATTTACTAAGTCTACTTTTGTATCAACCGTTTTCTTTTGGTTCCTTTAATAATGGTGTTTTATTCCGATCATCAATGGAGAGTCCTCAAGGATCCCAAAGAACTGTACCTACCACCAAAGAACCCACAAACGTAATATTAATACACAATTTGACGTACATGTTTGAAATGCTTAAAAATTACACTAATTAATACAAATTCTCATTTTTTTAAATTTCTATTAAATTCTCATTTTTTTAAATTTCTATTATTTTCTTACCTTCTTTTCTCCTTCCTTCATGGATTTTTCGTGGAAAAGAGTACTTCGACGATTTCCTACGTAAGGTAGTTTTGTTCCTTCGTATAGTTCTTCCTTCTGTTATAATCTAAGTCCTTTATCCTCAAGTTTATCCTCTCCCATTCCTTAACCACGAAAACTCGACACCACAACCTCTTCTGCTCTCAGGGAACCTGGTGTTCCTCTAGGTTGGTCAGGTAAGACTTCCTCTAGCCGGGACCCTAAAGAAACCTTCCTTACTACGATTTCGACTTTGAGGTCATGAAACCGGTGGAGTACGTTTCTCAACTGAGTAACCTTTTCTGAGACTACGACCCTCCCTAACCCCGTCCTCCTCTTTCCCTGCTGTCTCCTACTCTACCGACCTACCGTGGTGACTGAGCTACCTACACTTAGACCCACTTGAGGCCCTCAACCACTACCAGTCCTTCCGGACCGCACGACGCTAAGTACCCCAGCGTTTCTTAGCCTGTGTTGATTCGTTGACTTGACTTGACTTCCCTGAGGAATTTTTCTACCACGCACTCCTAGGGTCTTAATATCGACACATAGTCTCTCGTTGGTCTTTTCTTACCTTGTCCAGGTTACAAACGGTTCTTTAAAGATATTCCTCTACTTTAACTGTCACTTTCAGTGAGTCAGCACAGACTGAGAAACACTGGGGTACCTGATATGTCGGGTACCTTAAGAGGTCCGGTATTATGACCTCATCCAACGGAAAGGGAAGAGGTCCCCTAGAAGGGTTGGGTCCCTAATTTGGGTCCATAGGGCTAACGTCCACCTAAGAAATGGTTGACTCGGTGTTCCCTTTGACTATCGAATGATAAAATAAACAAATAAAACTTCCTGACCTTTCCATAAGTTGATTCCCTTGTAAGACCCGACTTAATTACTATTCATGTGTCTTTTGATTCGTTTGTTTGTGTATTTGTTTTGGTTTCTGTTAATAATTGAGGTCTTTTTTGCTTTTTCAACACGGTTTTCGCTTAGTATATTATATAATGTATCGAGTCCACGTTGGTCGTATGTGGTGGTGTTATTATATTTGTCACATATAACTAGATTGGTGTCGATACTTGATTCCTACTCCCATCCCCTTTATACACAAGGTGACAACTAAATCCCATCTCTGTCGATGTAGTAGTAGAAGATATTACTTTCAGTTATTTATTATTACAAATTTTAATTTTTTACTTTTTCATCGCTATATTCGTATAATGAATAATAACAAAAAATTCAGTACGGGTTGAGAAACGTTGGGGTACTTGACATCGTGAGGTCCGAGGAAACAGGATTGGAAAAGTACCTAGTGTTGGAACAGCACCCCTTCCCCGACCGTATTGAGTCACTTCGATCCTCGGTAAGACACGTCCCGGTGAGTTCTGGATACCCAGTATCACTTCTCAAGACTGTTTTACACCAGGTGACTTCTACCTTTACCGTTCGGGGTACCTGTCATACTTTTCCGTCTTTCTGTACTACGGTCTTCTATTCCAAGTCCAGTCTTCCGTAGGTCATACGATGACCCCTTCTCGTCTCCCGCCAATGATTATCGAGGTCATTCTTACTTCACCGACCCGGTTCGTCCTTGAAGAAAGAACTGTGAGTCGACACCTACACAGACCACCACTTTCATTTCAGGTTATAACATTTCTTGTTATAACGTATCCTTGAACGTTACAATCCGGGTAACGATGACGATTCAGTGAAGTCAGCACAGGCTGAGACCCGCTGGGGTCTCTGTCGTCGGGTGGTCCGAGGGGTCAGGGACTCTAAGAGGTCCGTTCTTGTGACCTCACCCAACGGTAAAGGAAGAGGTTACGTACTTTCATTTTTCACTTTCACTTCAGTGAGTCAACACAGGTTGAGAATCGCTGGGGTACCTGACGTCGGATGGTCCGAGGAGACAGGTACCCTAAAAGGTCCGTTCTCATAATCTCACCCCACGGTAACGGGTTCCATTTAACCTCTACCAGTTCATCCTTTACCGTTCTGACTGCCGTTCTGTAGAATCCTTAGTCACTTGATTTTATCTGTCCTTACCCTCTTAAATTAAGTCTACTGATGATAAAGTGATAACACCCGTTCTTAGGGAATCCTCTTTACCTCATCGGTAGTATCAGTTGTTTTCTCAGGTTTTACGTCATGAACCCACGTCAGAGTTTTTACTGTCTGACTAGAGTCGAGTAAAGGTTCCGTCTGGTAAGTCGTAGGGTCCTTGGCTTCGGATACGGAGTTGGTGACTGCGGATTCTTCGACTTTAACTTACCAAGATACTTCTGGATGTTCTGGAAGATCTTGATTGTGGTTTCCTTTTTTTAAAATTTTTCGTATAATGAATCTCTGCCCATTTAATTTTAAATTTTTCTTTATGTCGTCTTTTTCCTTTCTTCCCCAACAGAGACCCTTTACTCCATCGTACCCCTCTCCTGTCAATACAAAACACTCTTCAGTAACTTGATCAACTAAGAAAATTTGAGACTTATATGTCAAACTATTTTTAATTTTACTTCCTACCTTGTGGTACAGAGGGAACTCCTCCATGGAGGTGAGGGGGTCTGAGACAGACAGGCAGAGACGGAGCCCTGAGGGGGGTTGGTACCAGTCCCCGTCCTGACTCAGTCTCTACGTCCCACGGTCCGATTCGACTAAGACTCGTGTCTATCCTGTCAGAATTTTCTTGTCGACGACGACGACGATTCAGCGAAGTCAGCACTGACCGAGACACGTTGGGGTATCTGCCGTCGGGTGGTCCGAAGGGACAGGGGCCCTAAGAGGTCCGTTCTTGCGATCTCACCCAACGGTAAAGGAAGAGGTTACGTACTTTCACTTTTCCCTGTCACTTCAGCGAGTTAGCACAGACTGAGAATCACTGGGGAACATGACGTCGGATGGTCCGAGAAGACTGTTACCCTAAAAGGTCCGTTCTCATGACCTCACCCCACGATAACGGAAGAGACTTTTCTTGACGTTATATGAGTTATATGGTTTTAATGTGTCAGTCCTCATCCCAATAGGATTCCGACGTTCGGTTTTAACGAAGTGTGTACCCCGAGATAGTTACAATGTAGTATAGTTCTACAATTTATCCTTTGTGTAGGACATTAAAAGTATGTATCGATTTTCTATAAAATATCTTAAGTTAGTAGTAAAGATTATTTTGAAAGTCTTACTCTTATTGTCTGTCATAGATATAAATTTGATTTAAAATTAATTGAAGAGGTTTAAAGTTTGTATATTTCTACGGATGATATAGTGTAAAAGTTTTAGTAATTATTTTTATATTAATAAATTGTAACAGAACTTTCAAGAACAGTTTTTTTCTCTATTTCTGTCGTATTCCCTTCATTGATGACTTTTCTTTCTCTGTTGTTATAACGAACATATACTACACTGATATATGGATCTTTTAATTTAGTCGGTTTTACTAAGTTTATGTTTTTAGGGATCACTAGGACAATTCAACATTCAGTCCAATATAGAGATGGTACGAGAGAGTTGAACTCACCGAAGGGTAGAGTAAGTCTAAATTAGATCACAGGAATATTCTCGGGGTATAGTAGACCGCTATTGGAGCAAAAGGGGGTAAGAGAGGGTATAAAGAGGTGAGGTTAGTGTCCCGAAGGGACAAAGGAGTTATTCGACACATACAGGGGGTAGAGTCCCGGAAACGTGAACGACAAGGGAGACAGTGAATAAGTCCAGAGACGAGTTTATTATGGTAAATATCACCAGTTTACAGTGACACTCACCGGAAAGGACTCGTGATTTAGAAAGGGAACGGTAAGAAGTGAATAAAAAATTCTAAATAACGATGGACTGTATGGTCAATACATAAACGAATGACAGAGAGAGGAGTGGTCTTATATTACCGGTTATTCTACCCTTAAAGTATAGGAACCTCGGATTTTTTTATAGACCGGGTACTTTCCGTGATCTATTAAGACACGACTTATTTACTAATTTACTTTATGTATATTTTATGAGTTTTCTAGGTTTCTCCTTAATAAAAGGGAAGAAACCTTTTTGTTTTTCATGAGTGTCTACTTCTCTAACTGTTAAGGGTGTGTAAGTTCAAAGAGATATTACTTTTGACTTAAATTTTATTCTGTTGTTTGACCACCATTTAAAACTTAACTGTTCCGTCTTTATTAATTATGACTATCAGATGTTTTTCGGTTAAATTTAAATATTCTTTTGTGGTTTTGGTATTGTCTATTTACTTGTGTATTAGGTGTCTATAAGTTATGTTGTAATTATTTACGTACCTCTTTATAAGTAGAAGTAATCATTTGTTTCTTACATTTAATTTCGTTTGACCTTATTGTAAAATAGTCAGTTTAATCGGTTTTTTTTACGAAAACGATTGTGATGACATCGACTCTACTTTGATCATCCACGTAAGGTCTCACTACTGTGACAAACTTTATCATAAAAACCTTTCGTTAAATCGTTGCATCTCTTTCTCGGTATATCTACAGGCACAGGAGATGGTCATTAAGGAGATAATCCTTAATAAGGATACCTTTAAGTTGTCGACGTTTTTCGATAAACGTTCTTCTACGAGTGACGTCACGATAGATATTTTCGGGGTTTGACTTTTATATTTACCGGTTGTAATTCCCCTTACCAAATTATTTAATGCCATGGAGTCGTGTTACCTTATAATACACTGGTAATTTTACTATTAATACGTCTTTGTACTTTTCACAAATACTAGGTGACCAGTGACTTTTGTTCGTCTTATGTTTTATCATCCATACACGGTACCTGTTTTACGGGTCGCACATACATGTAAATCTTCTATTATACGTTTTTATTATGTCATCAACCTAACTCCAATCACCTTAAAATATCACTCAATATTCATTATGATAAAAAAATTACTAGAGAAATTTAAAGGTGAGTCTTCGAAGACATTAAAGATTGTTCAATCTAAGACTTTCCGAAAAGGACACGGACCCTGTTTGGACGTCCTCGATCGCTAAATATAAACACCCTCCCTGATCCCCGTCCTCCTCTTCCCCTGTTGTCTCCTACTCTACCGACCTACCGTAGTGACTGAACTACCTGTACCCAAGCCCACCTGAGGCCCTCAACCACTACCTGTCCCTCCGGACCGCACGACGTTACGTACCCCAGTATTTCTCAGCCTGTGTGACTCGTTGACTTGACTTGACTTTTGAAATAATAGAAATGAACATAAATGTGATGTTATCATCCTAGGGATAGTAATGTTGAAAGTTGTGAGGGAGAGATGTGCCACCGAGTCGCCATTTCTTAGACGAACGGTAACGTCCGTTGTGTTCTCTACACTCAAGGTAGGGACCCAGTCCTTCTAGGGGACCTCATCCTTTACTGTTGGGTGAGATCATGAGACCGGACCTTTTAAGGTACCTGTCTTGTCGGACCGCCCAATGACAGGTACCCCAGTAGCGTGTGCTGACTCGAACGTGAAAATGGAAAGACTTCACCGTAAATTACCGTTTCTACGTCTTTATGCAGTTTGTTTTTTCTTGTGAGTCCGATCTCACTTTTACTGGGAGTAGTGGTGAGTACAGCGGATGTCCACTGGTCTACTCGATTTAATTTCATAAAAACGGAACCGGTCGTCAAAACGAATATTCTCGAAGATCCACCTCCCTCCAGAGGTGAGACGGGTTTGGTGTTGTATACCAGACTTTTGTGTCGACCCTGAGGTCAGTCGGTGGAAGATTGGTGTTCCGTGTTTAGGTTCACCTACAGGACCAATAGTCCGTACCCGCCGTTCGTCTGGGCACTTGAGTGTGGGAGACGTGGAGACTGTTGTTCGTGTCGAACTACCGTGTCTTATCCCACCTCCAGTCCTGACGAATCTTACGAAAAGAGGAGTAGTTGGGTGGGCCTCTTGTCTAAGGGGTTTAAAGAAATGCTGTGGAAGAACTGAAAAAAAAATTTTTAGTGTAGGATTAACACTCTTGAACTCGTTCGATGAATTTGAGACACGGAGTGAAAGGAAGAGACATTAAACCCTTATTGTTCTTAATTTACTCAATTATAGACGGTTCGTTTCCCTTATCACGGACCGTATATTATTGGTGAGTGTATTCCAATCACTAGTAACACCACAATTTTAAGTGGGTTGGGAGTAGAGGAAGTGAGATGAGATGTGTAAGGACTATTTCTTTGTTTCAGAGTTTGGACGATACCCTGTCTTGTAAAAACGTACTACATTAAGGGTCGGAGGAAGACCCTTCTTTAATCGAAACTATTTTACGAATTCGTTAAAAGACTATTTGAAATTACTCTAATTCTGGAGAAGACCCTTCGGTCAATGGGTGGGTGAGTCGACTGACAGTCAGTCTTGAATTACTAGACCTTTGTTAGGAAAAAAGAACATAGGTCAGATTCCCACTATTGGATTAGTAAAGCAAAAGGATATTTTAAAAAGACACCCTGTTAGATCTCAACCGGACGAATTCGGAGAAAGGGACACTGGACGAACTTGATTTTGACACTATGTACAAGTTTTGATTTTACAGACCCTTTTTTCATTGTTTGGATAATTTATTTTATCAAATATAGTAAATAAACATAAGAAAAGATTAAAGGGTTGATATCAATTCTTCGACCCTCCGTCCCTGTTGGTACGAACGAAAATGGATATAAAAATAGGTCTTGAATTACAACATTCACTATACATTTTATATCGGTTATTTACAAACAACTCTATTATTTAATTACGTTCTTGTTTGTTTGGAAATTTTTATTCACTTTTCTTGTTAATAATAAGTCTTCTTACGCCCGGTGAGATAATATTTGGTGCCTAAGTTAACATCTAGATTTTAAAGAAAATTGGACACCTTGAACCCGTTTTAAAGAAATGAAAGGACTCGATGATAAAGAAGTAGTCTGATACACGATTGTTACGTGGCGTCTCCTCAGTACTTAACCTTGTTAAACACGTCTTTCATATTATCTTACGATTTTTGTAAGTCTGAAGGGAGAGAACGGTGACTGAGCGATGTATTGCGAGTCTTTCGGTGAAAAAGAGAGGCCAGGAGTCAAAGGAATAGGGATTTCACTCTTATTTTTTATAGAGTGTACTGTTCCCATGTCGGTGTTATTTTATTCTTTCTACGTTTTTACAAAAGTTTTCATTGGTTTCGGGTCCCTTCTGAAGATGAAGGTCGGTTATCCCTCTTCGTCCCTGGTCTGACCGGGCGGAAGGACTTTATTAGTTTTATGTATTTTGTTATCGAAATTCTGTAACCCGTAGTTCGTTACTTCCCGTCACTGTGGACTCTCTACTCCTTTTTCACTGTACTTAGTAGGTTAACGGGGTTAATGTTGGAACTCTCTCATAGGTCCGGTGTCCCGTTCTTCCGCCTGCCTCCGTCTCGAACCACAAGAGGGACGCGACTCGTCTGTCGACCTTAGGTTCCTCTGGTTCCGTCAATTTCAAGTATCCGAACTCATAACTTTCATCTCAACGTATGTCTCTCCTTTTTTTTGGGGTCTCTAGACGTCTCTCAAGGGTAGTTCATCAGTGCTCACGACTAGTCATGTGTATATACTCTTTTTGTAAATTTCGGTCCCCTTCTTGGTGTGTTTTCTTAATCTCCATTGTCACAAACTGTGAGTGACCTCGTTCTTAGGGACCTCTTCCTTTACCGTTAGGTGAGGTCATGATAACGGACCTTTTAGGGTACCTGTCTGTTCGGACCATCCGATATCAGGTACCCCAACGTTTCTCAGCCTGTGCTGACTCGTTGAAGTGAAAGTTATCACAATAAGGGTAACCGGTCTAACCTTAGTACCGTGAACCAGGGTTGTGAAGTACCGTTTATCTACTCCTTTGTTACCTTTGTGACTGTCTGAAATAAAAGAACCCGAGGTTTTAGTGACGTCTACCACTGACGTCGATACTTTATTTTTCTTCGAACGAGGAACCTTCTTTTCGATACTGTTCGGTCCTGTTACATAATTTTTCGTCTCTGTAATGAAACGGTCGTTTCCAGGTAGATCAGTTTCGATACCAAAAAGGTCATCAGTATATACCTTCACTCTCGACCTGGTATTTCTTCCGACTCGTGGCTTCTTAACTACGAAAACTTGACACCACAGCTTCTTCTGAGGACTCTCAGGGAATCTGACGTTTCTCTAGTTTGGTCAGTTAGGATTTCCTTTGGTTGGGACTTATAAGTAACCTTCCTGACTACGACTTCGACTTCGAGGTTATGAAACCGGTGGACCTACGTTTCTCGGCTGAGTAACCTTTTCTGGGACTACGACCCGTTCTAACTTCCGTCCTCCTCTCCCCCTGCTGTCTCCTACTCTACTAACCTACCGTAGTGTCTGAGTTGCCTGTACTCAAACTCGTTTGAAACCCTCTACCACTTCCTGTCCCTTCGGACCGTACGACGTCAGTTGAGTTCTCGTTGTTGTTGCACCAAGTGTCCCGTGACCGATCTCACGAGTCTTTCCAGTGACTTAAATATTGACATAGGAAATTTTTATTAACTCATAAATATGTTTTTCATCGTTACAATGTCTTTTGATATACTTGACAACCGGGTTTACTTGACAACCGGGTTGGGTTATTATACAATATTTTAGATAAATTTTTATTTTACATACTGTAATCGTATTTCCGGTCCTCTTCACCTTTACATGACAACATTCCAAACATATGGTATATACTTCTCCATATTATTATAAACTTCCGTCCCATACTACAATTTCTAAAAAATTTGAACTCTCCTTGGTAATTTCATTGTTTCGTTTCTCAATTTCCATTCTTCGATTGTTGCCTCTATTTTTCCTTGGTATTTTTCATTAGGTTTCTTTTCGTCCTTTTTACTTTACTTTTCTACCCTTCTCACTTTCAGTTTCAACGAGTCAACACAGGCTGAGAAACGCTGGGTACCTGATATGTCAGGTACCTTAAGAGGTCCGTTCTTATGACCTCACCCATCGGAAAGGGAAGAGGACCAACCCTTCTCATCTTTTGTTTATATTACTACCTAAATTTGGATTAACAGTTATTAGTGTAATTTGTATAAACCAGATTTGTGATATCCGTCTCTAATTATCTCCCCGAATTTTTTGTGATACGACGACGACGACGACGGGTCTCTAATAAATTCCCCGGTTTTTTCTAATTTGTTATACGACGGATTTGTTTAGGTGAAATTTTTAGTTATTTGTCTTCATTTTTCTACTTTCTTCTATATGGTACGATTATGATTAATTTTCTTTCGACCTCATCGATATCACTATAATTTGTTTCATGTAAAAATTTGGTTGATAATCCGAGGTTTATCCTTTTCCTCATGCAGTTCCGACATATAACAGTGGGACGAATAAATTGAAGATACGTCTCATGTAGTACTCTTTGCGACCCGACCTTCTTCGTGTTCGACCTTAGTTCTAACGGCCCTCTTATTGGAGTCTATACGTCTACTGTGGTGGGAATACCGTCTTTCACTTCTCCTTGATTTTTCGGAGAACTACTTTCACTTTCTCCTCTCACTTTTTTAACCGAATTTCGAGTTTTAAGTCTTTTGTTTCTAGTACCGTAGACCAGAGTAGTGAAGTACCCTTTATCTACCCCTTTGTCACCTTTGTCACAGTCTGAAGTAAAAAACCCCGAGGTTTTAGTGACGTCTACCACTGACGTCGGTGCTTTAATTTTCTGTGAATGAGGAACCTTCTTTTCAATATTGGTTGGATCTGTCGTATAAGTTTTTGTCTCTGTAACGAAAAGGTTGTTTCCAGGCAGATCAGTTCCGATACCAAAAAGGTCACCAGTGCATACCTACACTCTCAACCTGACACTTCTTTCGACTCACGGCTTCTTAACTACGAAAACTTGACACCACAACCTCTTCTGAGAACTCTTAGGGAATCTGACGTTCCTCTAGGTTGGTCAGGTGAGATTTCCTCTAGTCGGGACCCTAAAGAAACCTTCCTTACTACGATTTCGACTTTGAGGTCATGAAACCGGTGAAGTACGCTTCTCAACTAAGTAACCTTTTCTGAGACTACGACCCTCCCTAACCCCCGTCCTCCTCTTCCCCTACTGTCTCTTACTCTACCGACCTACCGTAGTGGCTGAGCTACCTACACTTAAACTCACTTGAGACCCTCAACCACTACCTGTCCCTCCGGACCGCACGACACTAAGTACCCCAGCGTTTCTCAGCCTGTGCTGACTCGTTGACTTGACTTGACTTGACTAATGATTTGTTTCAATATTGTAGTACTATTTTTTTACAGTCAAATAACGTCCTGTGTCGTCAGGACCTACCGACGTGTGAATTATTATCTCGGAGTTGTCACCAAGAGTTGGTCACCATTAACACAGGGTGGTTCTCTGTAGCCAGTTACAGTTCTCCCGTTTCTTCGAGACGTGGAGAGATATGTAAGGAAGGGATTCGTAGAGAAGAGTAGACTGACCAGGACTCAACATAGAAAATATTATTTGGTCATCATTACTCACTTTTTTATTATTAGTATCTCGGAGTTTTTTGAACTTCGACGAGATATGGACTTTGATTGTGTTGTAACATCTAGTTGATATGGAGTTCATTCTTTTCTTTTCTTTTACTTCGTCTTAGATTTCTTCTTTCTCGATAGGAATTATCGGTTGCATAGATAAGTTAAGTCAAGACAGCGAGTCAGCACAGGCTGAGAACCGCTGGGGTACCTGGCGTCGGTGTGGTCCGGAGGGACAGGTAGTGGTTGAGGGTCTCAAGTGGGTTTGAGTACAGGTAACTCAGCCACTACAGTAGGTTCGTAAAATAGGAGACAACAGGGGAAGAGAAGGACGGAAGTTAGAAAGGGTCGTAGTCCCAGAAAAGTTTACTCAGTCGGGAAGCGTAGTCCACCGGTTTCCTAATCTCAAAGTCGAAGTTGTAGTCAGAAAGGTCACTTGTGGGTCCTGATTAGAAATCCTACCTGATCGACCTAGAGGAACGTCAGGTTCCCTGAGAGTCCTCAGAAGAGGTTGTGGTGTCAAGTTTTCATAGTTAAGAAACCGCGAGTCGAAAGAAATATCAGGTTGAGAGTGTAGGTATGGACTGATGACCTTTTTAACATCGGAACTGATTTACCTAGAAACAACCGTTTTATTACAGAGACGAAAAATTATACGACAGACCCAACCAGTATTGAAAGGAGGGTTCCTCATTCACAGAAAATTAAAGTACCGACGTCAGTGGTAGACGTCACTAAAACCTCGGGTTTAGATAATTCCATTAATTTAAATTTCAATTTTTGGAAAGGTATTTCTTTCAAGATCGGGGTCTACCGAAGTGACCACTCAAAATGTGTTGTAAATTTCTTCTTTAATGTAGTTAAGATGTGTTTGAGACGGTCTTTTGGCTTCTCTTCCCTTATGAAGGGTTGAACATACTCCGTCGTAATAGGAATATGATGACTTTGGTCTATCTGTGATTTTCTTTTTATGTCTGGTTACGGGGTGTAGTTGTTCTGTATTTCTGACAATTGTTTTAAAGTCGTTTACCTTAATTTGTCGTATACTTTTTCTATTACGTAGTACTGGTTCGCCATAAAGAGAGTCTAATACGGACACGGACACGAATCAGTACGAGTTAATAAACGTTGAAATACCTGACATCGGGTGGTCCGAGGAGACAGGTACCCTAAGAGGTCCGTTCTTATGACCTCACCCAACAGTACGGGAGGAGGTCCCCTAGAAGGAATAGGTCCCTAACTTGGACGTAGAGAATACAGACGTAAACCGTCCGCCGAAGAAATGGTGATCGTGGTGGACCCTTCGGAAAGAGAGTCTACTGTTCCAGCTAAATTGTAATTTTTTTAGTCACATTCAGTGGGATAATTGTTTGATTTTTTCTTTTTGGTGAACTAGTAGACTTATCTGTGTCTCGGAATCTGTTTGGGGATGGTGAACAGGAACTACTTTTTTTTAATTTTGATAGTCATTTGAACCTGACTTGGATGATTCCCGTAGATGTTTTGTTTATTTGCATATCGATTGTAAGATGAATCACCACTGAATTGACTTATAACAGGGGGATTCTAGTCTTGGTTGGTTCCCACAGGTGAGAGTGGTGAAGATAACTTCTAAAGACTTCCAATATCGGTCACGTTTTTCTTTAATTCTTGTGGAGTTGACTTTCCCTTCTTACTTTTGATGAAAATAAGTATCTGTTGTAGCGACAGATACATCTTTTAGGTTATCCTAGATGTTTTGTCGATGAACTTGATTAATTTTTCGATTTGTTCAAATATTTTACGTTCCAACTGTATATTTATAGATGACATAAAGATATATGATTATATTAACATAAAGATGTAAGAGGGAGATATAGTTAACATAAAGTTTATTAGTCTTCACTTTAATTTGTGATTATGATGACTATGTTGTATACTTTTGTACTGTGAAGTCTTATTTATATTGTCTACACGTTTTAGGTATGTGACTCTTGATATTTTGTAACGAATGTCTTTAATTTTAAAATTTATTTACTTCTTTATATGGTATCCATCCTTCTGATAATTATACAGTTTTAAGAGCGTTTTAACTATATATCTCAGTTACGTCAGGATGTGCCACTAATTGTGTCGTCCACTAATTGTACGTTTAAGATTTCAAATACACTTTTACGTTTTCTGGATCTTATCGGTTTTATTTTTCAATCTCTTGACTGTGATAGACTAAAGTTCTGATCTTTCTATGTTATTAATTCTGTCAAAGGATAACCGTGTTTCTATCTATTTAGCTAGTGACCTTGTATCATCTCAGATTTTTATCTGGATATGTATATACTTGTTGACTAAAAACTGTTTTCATGTTTCTATTAAGTCATCCCTTTCCTGTCAGAACAACGACAAAGAAAAAATGAGTATACATTTTTTCTTCGTGAAACTATCTGTGGAATGTGGTACATGTTTTAAATTGAGCTTTTAATTGAGTCTTACAAAGTGCCAGGATTTACATTCGGATGTTTTAAAGTCTGTTTTGGTCTCCTCTTTTAGAAGCATTGGAAATCAATCCGATTCTACGGAATCTGTGCTGTCGTTTCCGTGATAGATCTTGTCTTTGTTAACTTTGGAACCTGAAATGGTTTTAAATTTTAAAGACTATAAACATTCTGTAACAATTCTCTTACTTTTCTGTTCGACGTCTGATCCTCTTTACAAAAGTTGAACAAAAAGATTACTTCTAGAACAATAGACCCTATTTTTTCGAGGGTTTTGAGTCATTATTCCTGTTTTTGATCGAGGAGGTCTTATGCTTTTTAAAATTTGTCTGTGACGTAGTCTCTTTTATATGCTTACAGTTTATTCGTGTACCTTTCTACTGGTGGTAGTAGTGATCTTCTCCTTTATGTTTAATTTTGGTGTTATTCTACAGTGTGATGTTAGTAATTTTACTGATTTTAAATTTTTTCTTTTTTTTCTTTCTTTGACTCTTACGGTTCACAAAACCTCCTACACCCTACTGATCTTGTGAATCTGTGAGGACCTCCCTCACCTTTTACCATATTGGCGAAACCTTTTGTCGAAACTGTCAAAGAAATTTTCAATTTCTATATGAATGGAGACATTAGGTCAGTAACGTAAGAAAGGGAGGTACTTTTTCATTTCGTATACGGATGTGTTTATGAGTGTGTACTTACAAGTATCTTGACATAAATATTATCGGTTCTTGGCCTTTGTTGGGTTTACACGTAGTCTATTTATTTGTTGACATTATATAGGCATATCGCACTATGAGCACTCGTTATTTTTCCTTATTTGATATCTATGTACAGTGTTGTACCTAATTAGAGTTTTATTAACGTGACCCACTTTCTTTGGTCTTTTTTTCTCATGTATGAGAGACTAAGATAAATATATTTTAAGATCTTTTACGTTTATGACACATCACTCTTTTTCGTTTAGATAGTGTCTCGTACGGGAGAAGGGACCCCTGTCCTTTCCCACCCTCCCATACTAATGTTTCCCTGGAGTCTTTTGAAAGCCCCACTTCCTGTTCAAGTAATAAAAGTAATGTAACGACTACAGTGTCCACATATGTATTCGGTTTTGTATATTTTGACATGTGAATTGTACACGTCAAATAAAACAAAGGTAATATCGAGTCATTTCGATGATTCCCTGAAGGGAGTACCAGGTCTCCGATTCTGAGGCACGAGGGTTACGTCCCTAGGATCCAAGTTAGGGACTAACCCCTTGCTCTAGGGTATACGGTGTTGGTTCTCAAACATATGACGTTACTTTTTCTAGAACGTACGTCGGTGGTTTCTAGGGTGCACGGTGTCGATTCTGAGCCGTGTCGGTTTAATTAATTAGAATTTTTTTTTTTGACTATACTTGTTACGTGGGACGTTGTTCCTTACCGTTAGTAGTCGATAGTGACCCATAGGTCGTCTTCTCCCAGTTCGGTCTGGGACTGTCGGTGGTACGTCCTCGGTCAGACTCGAAGGAAGACTAGACCCTCTACGAGGTGTGGAGGGTGAACGATAAAGACACTGAGTAGAGACTCACCTTCTTCCAGTCCTTTCAAAAAAATGGATCCTTTTGGTTTCACTCTTTGTAGTCACTTCCGGTGTAATTACGGTCTGGGAATAGACCTTCCGTCAAAACTGAGTGAGTGGGGTAAGGGACTAACGGGTGAAGGAGGGTCGTCTATCGTCTCTTCAGACAAGATCCAGGCCTCCAGACTGGAGAGTCTGGTGAGACTCTTAGAACGGAAGAAGGGTCGACTTTTGACGAGAGGGCTTTTTGTTTTAGTACTATTTTTCGTCGTCACACCGGAATGTGCCCGAAATTACCCGTTTAAGCATACTCGTTCCCGTTTTACTTCCTGTCGTTCATTTTGTGACTTAATTTTCGGTGAATTTAATTCTTAAGTTATCGTAGGTGAATTGATTATTTATCATAAGGAGAGACGGTAACTAGCTGAGTCCTAGCATTACTTCTCAAGGTCCCCGTTGTCGTCTTACAGAATTAAGTGCCATATTTGCAGTGGTTGAGAACCCAAGGATTCTAACTTACACAGCCTCTTCTCGTCTTACCTCTCGGGTATCCTTAATTAAGAACCTTGTAGGGACGCCCCAGTCGTAATAATATAGGACGAAGATCCACCTAAATTATAGAGTTCACGACCCATCCCGTGACAAACGGGTCCCCTCCGAGGTATTAGTAATAATTCACTACTACCCCATTTCTCTGACCTCAACCTTGAGTGTGATCTAGTCGACCGAATAAATAAAGGTTCAATTCTCTGACTTGGTTACATCACAACAATAATAGTACCACTACTAATAACGGCACCACATATTATTACCGGGTCCGAAGGGACAACCGAGTCACTATTTCTTAGGACAGTTACGTCCTCTGTGTACAAGCCAAGGACCCACCCTTTCTAAGGGACCTCTTCCTTTATCGTTGGGTGAGGTCATAACAACGGACCCTTTAGGTACCCGTCTCCTAGGACCACCCGATGTCAGGTATCCCAGTGTTTCTAATCCTGTGTTGAATCGTTGAGTCAATACTGTTGTTATTATTACCGGGTCTCTCCGGTCTTGCTGCATCCTTTCTCGTGGTTCAGTGTCCGAAATCTCTAGACAAAAGAGTATCCTGTCACAGAACGTTTTATTCTCAAGAAGACTTCCTACAGAGGGTAAGGGTGGGATCTCAGGGTGGGTTAGAAGGACGTTACGTCCTCTGAACCCAAGCTAGGGACCGAACCCTTCTATGGGACCTCTTCCCTTACCGTTGGGTGAGGTCATAAGAACGGACTCTTAGGGTACCTGTCTTCTCGGACCGTCCGATGTCAGGTACTCCAGTGTTTCCCAACTTGTGCTGACTCATTGATTGTGAAAGTCTCAGGGTGGGTTCTCCAGACGGTCCTCAGGAGAGGAATCTAGGTAGGGGTCGTAGTGTCTCGTCACAGTACAGTACCTGTGTTTGGAAAGTGCACCTGGGGTTCGAGAGTAACGGTGAAGAGGAACCCTTCACTACGGTCCACCGAGGTCGAACCCGAGGGGTTCGTGAGGGAATCGTCCTACACGTCCAGTCCTTTTCCGTGCACCCCGTATTTAGACGAGACGGAGACGGCTTAGTAGGAACTCCAGACAAAGGAACCCTCACCCATCAGACCTGTCCTACGGGACCTGGTTACGGTAGAACCCAAGACACTCATCCCACCCTCCCCCCTTCGTTCTCCCCGTCTTCCCTTTACGTCTCCCTTGTTTGTGGTAAAAGAGACAGGAACCCATGGCAGACCCCAAGACCCGTGCCCCGACCCTAAGGATAGGGCCCTCTCAGTGTACTCGTATACCGTCTCACACTCGTGTCTTTCCTGGGACTCCGTCGGAAGGAGGGTAGACTGTCACTGAGAGTCAGATGTCAGTTCCCTCAGCTTCGAGTCCTCCTGTGTCGTTGGTCGAGGTCCGGCGTCTCGATCTCCTCCCGTCTCGACCCACGCCGGGACCACGGGAAGGTACCAGGTCTGGCAGTTAGTGCGAAGGTCGGGGAGTCTTCTCACTTCTGCGTCGCACTCTCCGGGACTCTCCACCGGGCGTTAGTTCCTTATCCACCTAAAACATGTATATGATTCAGAGATGGGAGGTCCGTCCGGGACACCTGTGCGACTCCTTTTCTGATACTCCCTGGACGGGAATGAGCGAGTGACTCCTCCACTGCGAGTGGGTGTACTTTGGGAGGCTGTCTTTGCAGTCCGTCCTGGACCTAGCACATCTGGTACACTTTTACACTCTTTTACCGTAGTAATCTCAAAAGCCCGCTCGGGATGTCTAGGTGTAGTATGTGCCCCTGGGGTTTAATGGTCGTGTGTGTTTTTGTGAGGGGTCGGAAGGAAAGGGGAACCTGTATGGGCTGTCTGTCCCTGGGCATTTGTATATTGGTACTTCGGTCATGGTCGTGCGTACCGTCCTGAGTCCAGGGAGAGTGACCTGTACCGATCGAAAATAAAGGGCCCTATACCCTGACCTAACTCACCAAGGTTCCGACGCAGTTCAGGTTCTGGTGTCTCGTGTAAGACCTGGTGAGTGTTTCGGACTGTTGTGGGTCGTCGGTCATAGACGACTACATCTTTGATATTCGGGTCTCGGAAACGGCCAGGGGGACCTCTCGACTAGTGGAATTGTCGCGGAAGGGTTAAGAGGATGTTGTGTACCTGGTGTTTCGGAAGTCGCGGGGTGAGTACCTTGTGAAGGGACACCGGTCGGAGTAAGGAGAAGGGGTCGGATCTCAACAGGGTCAAGGGTACCCTTCGGGCAGGAGCCCGGACTGAACTAAGGAATGGCTGGGTGTTTGTGGACACGAACCTCCTCGAAAGGAGACGGGTCGTTCAGGTAAAGCACCAGAGAGGTCGACCGGTTTAGGATGGACAAGAAGTTCCGATGAGAGGCACCGGTCTCCCGTCGTCAAGTGTGCCGGGAGGGACGGGGGACCCAGGGGTCGTACCCAAGGTCGTCGTGGTGTGTGTGTCAAGGTTGTGTCCGTCGACCACCCCCGTCCAGTGGGGCACGTAGGAGGGTAGTAGCGGCCGTAGGGCTCCCGTCGGAGTATGTCGCAAGAGGCGACGTAGGCGGGTCACTTGTCTCGGTTCCTACTCCCCTGAGTTTGTCTGAGGCTCCTTTGGATCAGCGGGGACGTAAAAAAGTCTCCTTCCTTATTTCCTGGTAGTCTTCACCTAAATTACCTACGTACGTCGACTCAAGCTACTGTGAGAATTTTACGGGAGGGATGGGAGTGACCCGCGGGGAGACGGAAGACGTCGTCTCGGGACCCCCCACTCGTCGTCCCGTCAAGCTGTCCCGATAGGTACGAGACCTACGACCCCTTGACTCAGACAAGTCAGGTGCTCCGAGGCCCCACTGTTATTTTTGAGGTGGTTTGTCTCGTTTCCTGTATTTGTCTATTATGTGACCGCCTTTATGTTTATTATTTGTATATCTTATTTAATCGTTAGTTTCGATACGTTTAATTTGGTGAATTCGGGACAGTTTACGGTTCATTCCATTATCACATAGTGAAATAAGGATATTTAATCGTGTGTGTTTTTTTTCCTTAATTATTTAGTTCACGACCATCCTGGCACCTTTTTACCCTTGTAAGTATTTACCGATCACCGTAGTTCTATACTATGTTATAAACTCCCCCTTGATAAATCCGTTTGTATAAGTTTGGGGATATCTATAGACACGGACATCGAAATCTTAGGGTGACGACCCAAAGCCGGAGTTCTTGACTTCTCTTTGACGTCGAGACGGTAACGACTTAGTCGTGAGGACGTCCAACTACTGACGATTATGGAGGCCACACACCCACTATAGAGATGTCAGTTAATTACTCGGTTAGAAACATTCTATATTGTAATCGGTCGGACCGATTGTAGTTAATGGCAGTTTCCGACTCGACATTAGCATCCCGCTTATTCCGACTCGACGAGTAACAACTTTTACTGGTTCTTGGTTTAGTGGAAAGTCTTGTTTTGACCCTATTTAGTCTCTCTTTGTTTCCTCCCTCGTGAGCGGTGTACAGTGAAGTGTGTCGACCGAGACGCAGTGACGTGTCGGAGTGCCTCGGTCGCTCCGAGCGGGCCCAGGGGGTCGGGTCGCTCCGGGTCCCGGAAGGCTCACCGACCCAAGGTCGACAGTCTGTGTTCGGACCGAAGTGTCTCCACCTCGTTGCCGAAAAGGTACACGACCTTTCGAAGAAGCGTTTCGAACCGACGTTCCCAACCCTAATCCCTTCGACCGACCCCTCCCGATGGTGGTTCAGTGGTACCGTTGTCAGAGGGACCGTAGCGGGAGGGGATTGGGCCGGTCGGGGGTGGTTGACCAGACGAGTGTTGCCCCTGACACTGATTGACGAAGCACACCGTCCGCGAAGGGCGTCCGAATACGGACACTCGCTCGTCTTTCCCGCTGCTGAAACTGAAGCATTTCGTAAATAAGTGGTCAATAGAGTTAAGTTAAGTGGAACTGTTGGTGCTTCTCCCATACTCCCTGTCGTCCCACGTCCACTCATCCGCTGTCTTTCTTTCCTATTTGGAGAACCTTTCGAGTCTCTCCCACGCGCGGAGGAGAGACCCCTCCCCTGACACCCGCCTCTGTAGACGGAAGATCTGTGCCGACACACTGGACCCGTAGAGTGAATTGGAGAGACCACCTCGCCCCTTGCCCTTCTGACCTGATCCCGACCTCTGACATGTGAAAGTCTAATTTAACTACTTGTGTACCAGAGACAGGGGAAGAGACATTACACGGTCCCGAGTTTGAACTTGGTTGTGACCTTATTGGGCGTCACGGATAATTTTGTTTTTGTGTCTGAGGACCCGGGGTGGGGTCTTAAAGACTAAGTGACCCTGACCCTACCTTGGATTCTTAGACGTAAAGGTTCTTCGAGGGTAAACCACGACTGTGACGATCAGACCATGGTATAAGACTCTGAGTGTCGATGAACGAGTAGGAAGGACCCCCGAGGGGTTGGACACTGTTTCCTAGACCCTAGGGCTCTACCTCGTTCCTGTCCCGTTCCGGTATCCGACCTTGGATCTCTTCCGCCACGTCGCTCCCTTCCTACGGTCACGTTTACGCCGGCAGACGTCCTTCGGACTGTTCAAGACTCCGATGTCTTAAAGAGACGTCCCACGACCATTAGGGGTAAGTGTCTCCCCTCCAGATTGACTGATGTCCCAGGGTCTTCGTGATTCACCTTAGGATCACACTCGGGGTGGAGGACGTAGGAGGGTTCCGACGCGAGACCCTCCTCCTTCCCTGCAGGAGAGACGGGTCGAGAAGTCGTGTAGGTTTTGGTGCGACTCAACTCACACCGACGGGGCCCGAGGACTCCTACCCTCGGGGGTAAAAGTAAGAGTTGAGTAGGAACAGAAAACGAGTAGACTAGACGACACGAGACGACACGAGTCTTAGAGTTAGGGTTGACCGATTTTGGACGGGTCAAATAAGAACGGGTCAAAGTAACGGTTTTAGTTAACTCCCTACCAGGGACGGGACTCTTAACTCCTCCAAACCCGGGTTAAGTTCGGGACTGCAACTGTGTGATTTCGAATATCGAAGAAACTCGGACTCAGATAGACAATTTTCCTGTATAACTAGTGATGGACTGAACTCGTTCATTCTTTTACTTACACATCCATTTATTTTTTATATTTGTATGTTGTGTTTCAATAAGCTATTCCGGTCACATATCACTGTTTGTCGGAAGAACGGTCTGAAGTCAGTCCGAGGAGACTCGTGAGAAGAACTGGTCCGGAGTTGAAACCGGACGAGAACTATTGGGACGTACTCGGTTATCGTTCTTAGGATACTTCAGTCAAATCGTTTTTAGGGGGATGGGAACTCCAGGAGAGAGTCAGTGAAAGGTAGGTGAGTGGAAGTGGAATGAGGAACCGCTCCGTGAGGGTGAAAAGGAACAACTTAAACGTCGACTCGAGGTAAGATATCCTTTCAGAGAAAAGGGATGATATTATCGGAGACTTATTTTAGAGAGAATAGGTGAACTTGATCGTAGACCGAGACCAAGGCCAAGAGAGTCTGTAATCAGTCATATAAGGACCTTTGACTTCTGATCTTGTGAACTTAAATTTAGAACCAGGTAGAGACTAATAGTGACTAGTTCAATGACTAGGAGGACTCCGGTGACAAACGAACAGAGATCTTGTGACTCATACCACCCTGTGCGGGGTATCCTCTTGCTTTACTGTGGGACGCCTATTCTGTGAAGCGACCCATGACGGGTTACCACTCCGACGTCATTTACTTATCACAAACGGTTCTAGAGTGAATTTCGACCACTATCTTTCTGCACCGTAATGGAAACGTCACCAGGACAGTCTCTACATGGAGAACTTAGATTCACACGGTTGTAGTCTGTTTCAGAGGTATACCCCGTAAAGGTCTTATTGGCCGGGCATAAGTGGGTTTCCTAGGTTTGGTGCCTGATTCCCTTACTAGCTCTTTGTCAGGGTGTGACGAGTCAAGTCAAGGTAGTGAGTCAGCACAGGCTGAGAAACGCTGGGGTACTTAGCGTCGTGCGGTCCGGAGGGACAGGTGGTAGTAGAGGGCCTCAAGTGAGTCTGAGTGCAGGTAGCTCAGGCACTACGGTAGGTCGGTAGAGTAGGAACCAGCAGGGGAAGAGGAGGACGGGGGTTAGGGAAGGTCGTAGTCTTCAAAAAGGTTACTCAGTTGAGAAGCGTACTCCACCGGTTTCATGACCTCGAAGTCGAAATCGTAGTAAGGAAGGTTTCTTTAGGGTCCCAACTAGAGGAAGTCTTACCTGACCAACCTAGAGGAACGTCAGTTCCTTGAGAGTTCTCAGAAGAGGTTGTGGTGTCAAGTTTTCGTAGTTAAGAAGCCACGAGTCGGAAGAAGTGTCAGGTTGAGAGAGTAGGTATGTACTGGTGTCCTTTTTGGTATCGGAACTGATCTACCTGGAATCAGCCGTTTCATTACGAAGACGAAAACTTATATGATAGATCCAACCAGTGTTGAAAAGAAGGTTCCTCATCCGCAGAAAAGTAAAGTACCGACGTCAGTGGTAGACGTCACTAAAACCTCGGGGTTTTTTATTTCAGACTGTGACAAAGGTGACAAAGGGGTAGATAAAGGGTACTTCACTACTCTGGCCTACGGTACTAGAAACAAAAGACTTAGAACTCGAAATTCGGTTGAAAAAGTGAGAGGAGAAAGTGAAAGTAGTTCTCCGAAAAATCGAGGAGAAGTGAAAGACGGTATTCCCACCACAGTAGACGTATAGACTCCAATAACTATAAAGAGGGCCGTTAGAACTAAGGTCGAACACAAAGAAGGTCAGGTCACAAAGAGTACTACATGAGACGTATATTCAATTTATTCGTCCCACTGTTATATGTCGGAACTGCATGAGGGAAAGGATAAACCTTGGTCAGACAACAAGGTACAGGTCAAGATTGACAACGAAGGACTGGACGTATGTCTAAANTCCACCAGACCATAAGGGTAGAGAGAGTCTTAAAAGGTGTCAAATAACACTAGGTGTGTCAGTTTCCGAAACCGTATCAGTTATTTCGTCTTTATCTACAAAAAGACCTTGAGAGAACTAAAAAGGTACTAGGTCGCCCACAACCGTTAAACTAGAGACCAAGGAGACGGAAAAGATTTTGGTCGAACTTGTAGTCCTTCAAGTGTCAACTGCATAACGACTTCGGACCGAACCTCTTAAAACTCGTAATGAAATGATCGTACACTCTACTCACGTTAACACGCCATCAAACTCGTAAGAAACTGTAACGGAAAGAAACCCTAACCTTACTTTTGACTGGAAAAGGTCAGAACACCGGTGACGACTCACAAGGTTTAAACGACCGTATAACTCACGTCGTGAAACTGTGGTAGTAGAAAGTCCTAAACTTTGTCGAGTCGACCTTAAGGTAGTGGAGGTGATCGAAACAAGCATCACTACGAAAGATTCCGGGTGAACTGAAGTGTAAGGTTCTACAGACCGAGATCTAATCACTAGTGTAGTAGTACTAATAGACCCAGTACTTCTAGAAAAAACATGTCAAGAAGGCACATAAGAACGGTGGAGAAGAATTATAGAAGACGAAGACAATCCAGGTCTGGTAAAGACAGGAAATAGCTAGGGTAGAAACGTACTTTACAAGGGAACCATAGAGATTAAAAGAACTTCTCTAGAGATCAGAAAGGGTAAGACAACAAAAGGAGATAAAGAAACGTAACTAGCGACTTCTTCCGAAAGAATAGAGAAGAACGATAAGAAACCTTGAGACGTAAGTCTACGAATATAGAAAGGAAAAGAGGAAACGAAAAGTGGAGACAAGAAAAGTGTCGATAAACATTCCGGAGGGGTCTGTCGGTAAAACGAAAAAACGTAAAGAAAAGGTACCCCTACCAGAACTAGGGACAGAGGACATGTTACAGTGCTTGGAGTAAGATATCAAGTAGTCCGTGAGATAGATAGTCTAGATCCGGGAATTTAGATAAAGAGTGAAGGTGACATATTAGTATTCCGTAAGCTAAATCCAGTATGGACTTACCAGATCGCCAAAAGGGATGAAAGAAGTTAAACTCAGACTTAAACCATTATTCCTCAAGTACTAGACTCGGTCAGTCGAGGACCAGAACAAAAACAACTGACATATCTCGAAGAGGGTTGTGACGATCTCTACGGTTTATACTAATGTTTGACGTAGAAAAGGATTCTTCAGTAATACCTCTGTTACTCGTTTCGCACTACCCCCAGACTTCCATTATCGGTGTATAGTCTTAATTAAAGGACTAAAACACCGATCGAACACCAAGACATCCTCTTCCAGGAACAAACGTCCTTTATATGTGATTATATAAGACCCCACCCACCCCGGAGTCCGCCGTCGAATGAGTAAAAGACCGTACCTCCTTCAAAACAATCCATAAACATTGAGAAATGTGAAACTCTAAGGAGGTTTCATTTCTTTACTAAGTTTTTATTAAAAAAATTTTTTTTCTTTGTTACGAGTCTCCCCAAATTCACCAGACCGTCCTGATCCTGAGTGATTGTGGGTCCGGAAGACTAGGGTTCCGGACACAAGAAGGGTTCTAATTCAGCACCGTGACGCCTTCCGTAAGTCCTCCGTGAATTATTCATTCATGTTAAATTTCCCGAATCCAAGATCAGGGGTAAGACGAAAATTGGTGTCCGTTCAGGGAAGGGGAGAGACGTGTGACCAGAGAAGGAAGTGTCTTACTCGTCCACAGTCCACGGGTCCCAAAGATGGTTCCCATGACGGTGTGAGATCCACAAACCTTTATACCCGCGTTACATGGGTGTCAGGATGTGTCGGTTCAGAACGGGATGTAGGATCGTAACATCTCTTTGATGAAACATAAAAAAAAAGTATTAAAATCGTTCTCAATAAGTGGTAAAACTTTCTTTATAGGGTCATCGTCACGCGGAGACCCATTGACTCGACGAGTGGGGACGTAGCCGGGAGAGATCCCGAGATGTGTACCCCGCTTGAAGACTGGTGAAGTGGGACAGAGGAGCAGATCAGGACGGACTCGTAGCTGCCACTTTATATGTGTTAAAATACTCTTCAATGAAAGGAAAGTAAAGAGAGAATACAATGTCAATCCAAATATCTTACCTAAAAATTTTTTAGGAAACACATCCGTATACATAAATTTACGTAGGTACCTAAAGTAAGTCTGAGGTTCTGTAAACCATATTTTTTCCCGTAACCCAATTGATACGAACGTTAGACGACAAAACAGAGGACTCGAGGTGGAGTGAGAACATTTGCCGACGTATCATCAGATGACAAATTGGTAAGTAAAAGACTCTCTGTGAATCTAGTAAACTCCAATGAAAGGTAAAAAGCTACGAAGTTTATTCCGATGTCACTTATAGGACCATAGACGAAGATACCATGTACTAATTAAAGATTTCTCCAGTTTAAACTAGTTCCGTGTTCCGGTAAAGGAAGACCGTTTTGGGTAGTCTATGGGGGAGTCGTGGTGCCTACGGTGTCTTACCTCTGTGAAAAGGAAAAGAACAGGGACGGAAAAGGAACAGTTGTTGACTGACTAGGAACTGTTGTAAGTAGGGTACAATCTATTTGGTGTGTGCGTGACGAACTGTTGTCCGGGGGAGCCGTCTAGATAAGTTGATTTTGACTAGTCGTCCTTATTTAGCACCGAACCGTGTTGTGGGAGTCGACCTCAAATGTGTTAAGCTTTGCGTAAAACAAGACTGTCGTTTCAGAAAAACGTTGATCCAGAAAAAAATAGTCATACCATTGGTTCGGGTCTCCTTGCTTCCTTCTGGTTTAAGAGGAAGTGTGAGGGTGAGTACGACCGAAGAGAGGTTTTCGAGGAGACTCGGGTAGTACCACACCAAACGACCACCCTTCCAGAAAATCTAAAGATCGAAGATTTACAGAGATAGAGTGCATACATTTACGTTCGTGAGAGGTATCCGGAGGTAAGTTTTGTATAGTCGGTAAAGTCGTTGACGCATGTCGTAAACATTCTCTGCTACAGGTATCCACCTGTTCCCGTACAAACTCCACTTCATAAACCTCTTAATGTTCGGTGTATGAACAAAATCCGTGACTTAAAGTTTCAGGTTATCCTATGAAAAGTGTTGATGTTCCCAACGAGGTTCAAGTGGAATAAGTAAATCGTTAAATGAGTGTTATACCCATATCTTCTGATTTTCTTTTTTTAGACGTGGAACTGTGTAATTTTTGCCGTTCTGTCTAAAATCGACTCGATGACATGACCTCCCCTCTTTGAAGTCATATCTCGACTTGAGTTGAGACTTGACTCGATTCTCTAGACCCCTAAGTATCGGTTCTTCATCTCACTTCCCTAGTCACCTACCTTTAATGATTCTCTTTGAACTAAGCTATAGTTCGTATCCCCTTGAGAGATGGAAACTATAATTTTCACCCTCTACTCCTTGGACTAGTAGATAATTCCTATTAGTTTATAGTTCACCCTCCTCCTTGTAGGGAGCACCAGAAGGGATCAACTCTCAGACGGACGGTTGAGTCCCTTGTGCCCAAGTTAGAGACCAAGCCCTTCTAAGGTAAACGGAACCCCGTTGGTTCGGGCACACAGTGTTGGTGACTCCGATATACTGTGTTGATGGCGTCGGGTGCACGGGATTTCACGTGCGAGACGGTCTTCTCTTCGGTGTGTCACTCTTCGGGTACGGGTGTCGATCTCTCGTCGGGGCCCAGTGACGTCGTCTCTTTCGAGCGTGTGTCGTGGTTTCTGGGTCACGTCGGTCTGCATTTATTCGTTGAATTTTAAATTTTTCTTCTTACCCACGTATATGACCGAATTTTCCTACGACGTATATGAACGATTTTGACCAGACCCGTCCGGTTTCAGTTCCGGATCCACTCTTCTCCCGAACCTCCTCTGACTGATTCAATTCAGTTCCTTCCTCTCGAATAGTTCTGTCTATATCTATATCTACTATATCCATATCCACATCTATATCTACCCGAAAGGTCCATCACGATCACCATTTCTTGGACGTACCGTTACGTCCTCTATGTTCTCTACATCAAAGCTAGCGACTTAGACCTTCTAGGGGACCTCCTCCCGTACCGTCGGGTGAGGTCATAAGAACGTCCCTCTTAGAATCCGAATACTTGTTTGACCTGGAAGCTTGTATGCGAGTCTTCCTTTAAACAAACAAACCTCGCCTGAATGACATATCTATATCTGCATCCACACTCATATTTTTCTCTCTGCTTATATTTTGATGTGTACTTATAACTATATATTTTAATATGTATATTTATATTAGACCGTGGTACGACCTTCGACGCTTACTTCTCCATCTATTACTTTTCACGGACAAATCTTCCTCGAGTCGTACCTGGAAGGGGTGGAACACGTGACTCTATCACTCTTGTCTGGTTTTCGTGGTACTAGTTTCATACCTTAGGTATTATTCCTACAAGTCGAGAGTGTAGAGTCCCTGTCGACTTTAGTACTCGTGTGTACTCGGTCCTGGTGTAGGTTTCTGTAAGTCCTCTGAGGACCCTCGACTCCCTTCCTTCGGGTGTCGAGATTCCGTCTTCAGTGAAGTTTCCCATCTACCAAGACCGTTATAAAATAAGGATCCCCTAAAGGAAGACTCGGAGACAGGACCTCCGGAGACCAAACGTGACTTCTAAGTAATCCAACCAGGTTTCGACTACTCCTTTCTCGTTGATTGATAACAGGAGTTTAGAATATTACCAGAGGTTTCAGTCGAAGTCCCCAGGTCTCGAAGGGGAAGGGGAGTAATCAACCCGTCGAGCCCCCTCTAAGAATTTCTCTTACGACACTAAAACCTCGTGAACACTACCGGTCTCCTAATGGAACCAAGAGTACCCGTTCCCCGGTTTAACCTGTTTTAAGGATCCAAAATAGGATATATACTTGTGTAATGTTTCTTCGGATGGATCTTCGAAATTGTTAATAGACATTTCTTTTTTAAAATATGTTCGTCTCTTGTTACTTTTCATAAATGTTTCTCATATATTACTGGATTCCAATACGGGCATTATATCATATTCATTTTTGTTGGTTTGGTTTGGTCCTATATGTTGTATTAGATGTCATAATGAGAATACATATCTTTTCTGTAACCTTTGACAGACGTTACTAAGGTGAGTTCTCCCACAACATTCAAGTACGAAACGCATTTCAGTGGGACTATTATGAGGGGTTTTATAAAATATCGTTTTTAATTCTCGGTATAAGTTTTCGTCCTAAATCTTCGCTTTGTCCTTTCGTGCATCACTCTTCCCGGTTACGACACCGGACAAACTGTACCTCAGACCGTCGTTCCTCTTCGATGGTCTTTAAATCGGAGATACCATATTTGAGGAATATGTTCAGTTCCCCGTTTTCAGTAACGAGTTTCGGTCCCCGTCCACAAGTAGAGTACGAGTGTCTCCGTCGAGAAGTCTCTGCCAAGACTAGTGGGAGTCCAAGACGTAAAGTATGTTTCGATTCGTGAAATCCTTTAAGATTCTGAGCTTGTGTCGGAATGAGGTCCCAGACTCCGTCTGAGTCACTTACTAGACGTTATCTACAGTCATATCCCAGATTCTGACTTGACTTCCGAGATATTGTCATCCCCGCTTCTGTTTCAATGATTTGTGTCTTCGCACTTGTAACCTTTTCCTTCTTTTTATCGAACAGTTACTTTTGTTTCTCTCTTTTCTTTACGACTCTCTCTGTTAGCTGTTTTAGGTGTTGACTCTCTATTTGACTGAGTTCTACTTTATTTTTATTATCTTTCTCGACTTTTTTTTAAATTTGTCGTACGAAATCATTGGAGTTTATCTCTTATTGTTAGTATTTTTCTTAATGGTTTTTATCGTCTATTTTTATTTGATTTTGATCGAGATATACCTTTTCTAAGTTATTAACGACTATTAATTGTGATCCCCGTATCTTTATTTCATATTACTTAATACTTTAGATATAACCTGTATTAATGTTACTTTTAATCATTTAATCTTCTCTGGTAATCCCTTAAGTATATATATATATATATCATATATATATAATTTGAAAAATAAAATATAACCTTATATCGACTATTTGTTACAACACTATCAACGTCCATTTGTCACTTCCCCGAGTTGGTATGTATATGTGCATAGGTAAGAGAGGGTTTGAGGGGAGGGTAGGTCCGACGGTACATTGTAACTCGTCTCAAGGTACACGATAAGTCACCCAGGACAACCATTAGGTAACATTTATGTCGACACACATGTACAGGTAGGGTTTGAGGGATTGGTAGGGAGGGGGAGTAAGAAGGGGGGTCGTTGGTATCCAAGTGAGAGATTCAGACACTCAGACAAAGACAAAACAATCATTCAAGTAAACATTGTAATGAAAAATCTTCTCTGGTAATCCCTTAAATGGGTCTTCCTTTATACCTCACTAATTTTAAAAAATTTTATATTTCTGTTTAGTCAGATTATATATCCGTAAGACTACTCCGTTTTTCTTACTTGTCAACTTTTCGTTATAAGTGTTTCTACTACCGATTCTCAAAGGATTTTAGACTTCGTTGATCTCAAAGGTCTACTTTTTTCGTCAAAAATTATAGTGTCAACAGTCTAACTTTTTGTGAAAATTATTCAATAAATTTTCAGTACTCGTCCCATGCATGTATATTTAAGAATAAATCTACACTTTACCGTTTTCACTCCGTATTCTATCTCTCTTTTTGGAATTTTCGATGGTATATCAATTGAACACTTCCTTTGTATTGATACTTCCTTCCGTCTGGATGAGTCCAGACGAAAGATTATTGTCTACAACTTATTAGATTATTATCTACAGTCCTCAGTTATTCACTATGACAGTTATTTTACTCTTTTTCTCTTTAAAATAAGATTGTAAGATATGGGTCGATTTATTTTTAAGTTGTCTTTCTTTCTTTCGTCTTCTTTTTCTTTCTTCATCTTAAAAAAAAGTATATATGTTTCTGATTGTCTCAATCAATTAGTGGGTGTCTGGGAGTGACTTTTTTGGTGAACTCCTGTATAAAGTCGTCTTCCTTTCACTCGTCTCACGTTTTCTTTATTTTACCATCGGTGTCGTTAACTTTTTTCCGCCAAACGAAATAAATAATAAACAACAAAATTTAATGACTAAAACACACACCAACTTTCTTCTCCCGCGATTTAAAGATCTGTTGTCATCGTTTCACGTCTTTCCTCTCTTGGAAGGTTCACATCAATTTGAGTTAATTCCCGGAAAGGAACAAGTTCTCTTTATCTTTCTCTGACTTATTAGAATCCAAAACAATCTTTTATGATATATGAATTCTAACGTACTACATTTCCATTTCCCAATAGAGAATTTTTATTTTTTGGAGTTTAGGTGAGTTAGATATCGAAACCTTGATCATCACCTCCTTTTGATTTATCGTTTTTACACTACTCAGATTGTTCTCTTTTCTTTCTCTTTTTCTCTTTTCGTTTATTTTTACATAGATAATTTTGTGTGTATGTATGCATACCTTTTTTCCATTATTTTTAATTCAGGTATAGTCATTTACTGTATATTTTGACCTAATTATAGTGGATAGTTTTCTTTAAGAGTATAACCCATCTTTCTCTTTTTTCCGGACGGTTTATAGCAGTACACACGACACGACTCAACGAAATCAGCACAGGTCGAGAAACGCTGAGTTACCTGACATCGGGCGGTCCGAGGAGAGAGGTACCCTAAGAGGTCTGTTCTTATGACCTCACCCAACGGTACGGGAGAAGGTCGCCTAGAAAGACCTGGGTTCCTAGTTTAAGTGCAAAGAATTCAGAGAACGTAACCGTCCACCTAAGAAATGGTGATATCGGTAGACTCTTTAGGTTATTCCTGGTGAACTTTGTTTCGTTCTGTTTCTTTAACTGTTATTTCACTCTTTTTTTTCTGTAAGATCAGTTTATTATTAACTATACTGTGACAATTAAATCTGTTTGTCCACTATCTCTTCCTTACTTATATTGACTCAATTTCCAAGTGAAGTTTTTCACTCTTTTCCTTCATGTTTAATTTGTGTTTCTTAGTCACCTTTATTATTTATATTCTTACGTATCATTACTTTATCCTTTGTTTAATGATTTTGGATTTCGATCAAGGAGCCTTCTGTTTAGAAACCGTTCTTACTTGTTTTCCTTTACTGTGTGTGTTTTTTAGCATTATGCTAAAAAAAAACCGAACATTATTATAAATAACTCCTAAAAGATATAGTATTATGCTAAATTTACTCCTAAAGAACAAATTTTGTCGTCTATAAAGTATTTAGTTTTCTCTTTTCTAATTCAATCTTTTTGTTTAATAAAAGTTTTTTACTATTTATTAGTATTGACTAAGTTCTTCTTCCTTTGGACATTTGTACGACGACGACGACGACGATTCAGCGAAGTCAGCACAGGCTGAGACACGCTGGGGTATCTGCCGTCGGGTGGTCCGAGGAGGCAGGGACCCTAAGAGGTCCGTTCTTGTGACCTCACCCAACGGTACAGGAAGAGGTTACGTACTTTTACTTGTCACTTTCACTTCAACGAGTCAGCACAGGTTGAGAATCGTTGGGGTACCTGACGTCGGATGGTCCGAGGAGATGGGTACCCTAAAAGGTCCGTTCTCATCACCTCACCCAGCGGTAACGGAAGAGGTGGACATTTGTATGTGCTGGTGTTTTCTTGACTTGACTTAGTCTTTTGACACTGAGAGGGGAGTTTCAGTGTCCAGTCTCTTCCGTAACATCCGTTCAAAACGGTTTAGAAGTACTTTATCGATTAGAGGTAGGTTTCGTTTACCGAAGTTTCTTACTTTATTCTCTCTATTTGATAATTTTAATAAAATATTACGACCATATTGGAATTATTTGACGTCCCATCTTGTAATTTTCTTTTAATGTCCAGACATAGTGAATACTTTTATCTATGTTTTTAGGATTAATTGTATAAGAGTTTAGATTAAATCGTCACATATTTTTAATGTAGTCCCAGTTGATGTCTAAGAATATTTATACAAGTGATAGATAAATAATTATATTATACGGTGTAATAGTCTAATTCTCTTTTTTTCACTCTAGTCGAATCATTTACGAGTTTGTTTTAGAAAACTATTTTAAGGTATAAATAAGTACCATTGATTCGTTTTTCCTTCTCTTTTCTTTGAAGAGATTAGACTACTTTCATAAAGAAATTTTTAATTCCCTTTTTTTTTGATTACCATTTGTAGTATACATTATCACTTTTAAATGTACATAATGTCAGTCCTAGGATTGTTTCGACGGTGATAGTAAATATAATAAGTAGTGATTTAGACTTCAGGATAGGTCATATATTCTGTTCTTTTTGTTTCGTATGATTACTCCCCACCCCCTCCCCTTCTCTGTTTTGAGAGTAAGAAATTCTTCGCTAGTAACAAGGACTCCGTGGTTTTCAGTTTTCAATCGTACTACTATCCTTTCCGTACTTTCTTCTAGACTAGTCAACCTCTTTATGTACGGTCCGAGTCACTACTCTTCTCAGTCGTAATACCACGATTAAGAAGTGTTTAGTTAGACCTTTGGTTTCGTCAAAGTCTGTTTTACGGTACTTCCAATGGTGAAGTGTGGTTTATCTTACATTTTACCACGTCAGTGAAACCCTTCGTCAGACCGTCGAAGAGTTTTCCAATTTGTATCTTAATGGTATACTGGGTCATTAAAGCGATGATCCATATATCGGTTCTCTTTACTTTTGTATAGAACTGTGTGTTTGAACGTGTGTTTACAAGTATCGTCGTAATAAGTATTGTTCAGTTTTCTCTTTTGTTCCATTCACAGATGGTTGACTACTTGCCTATTTGTTTTATACCACCCATATAGGTATGCTACTCGACAATAGACCGGTATTTTTCCTTTACTTCGTACTGAGGACGATGTTGTACCTACTTGGAATTTTTGTAATACGCTTCACTTTATTCGCTCTGTGTTTTCCTTTACGACACACTAAGATAAATATACTTCGCACCTCTTGTCCGTTTGGGTGTCTCTGTTCCTCTAAAGGACTGCCTCTGTCTCACCAAAGGACCCTCGTTCACCACGCCCTACCCTTCACTAACGATTATCCATACCCCAAAGAAAACCCCACTATTTTTACAAGACCGTAATCTATCATCTCTACTAAAACGTTGAAACACTTATATAACTTTTTGGTGAGTCAACGTGTGAAAATTTTCTCACTTTAAATTAACAAGTATTTAACATAAAGTTAAAAAGTTTTAATGGTAGTTTCGAAAAACACGATACACTGTCTCCAGTGTCTTGAGTATGTCTTTATATGTCCCGGTTCTTAACGATCCTCTTAAAACTTTTTTTTTTTAACCTTTCTGAACGAGATAATAATAGAGTTCTGGACAATCTTTTGTTTCATTATCTGAATGTGCAATGAAGAAATTTGAAAAAGAAAATGTGACCCCATATCGGTCCATTGTTACGACTCAAAGTCCACCTGTCGTTCACCTAAGTCGGTAAGAGGGGGTTTGAGAGGAGGTAGGTCCGACGGTGTATTGTGACTCGTCTCAAAGGATAAAATATGTCATCCTGGAACAACCGATAGACAAAGTTTATATCGTCAGATATGTACAACTAGGGTTTGAGGTACTGATAGGAAAGGAGGGTGGGAAGGGGGATTATTAGTACAAACAGGAGATTATCTGAATATATAATAATAATGTCCTTACCTGTTAATTCGGTTTTTCTTTATCGTTAGGTTCTTTCTTTGAGTATCTATCTCCGTTTAACCAAATAGGACACCAGTACATATCTACACTCTCAACCTGACACTTCTTCCGTCTCACGACTTCTTAAATGCGAAAACTTGACACCACAATCTCTTCTGAGAACTCTCAGGGAACCTGACGTTCCNCTTACCTGTTAATTCGGTTTTTCTTTATCGTTAGGTTCTTTCTTTGAGTATCTATCTCCGTTTAACCAAATAGGACACCAGTACATATCTACACTCTCAACCTGACACTTCTTCCGTCTCACGACTTCTTAAATGCGAAAACTTGACACCACAACCTCTTCTGAGAACTCTCAGGGAACCTGACGTTCCTCTAGGTTGGTCAGGTAAGACTTCTAGTCGGGACCCTAAAGAAACCTTCCTTACTACGATTTCGACTTTGAGGTCATGAAACCGGTGGAGTACGCTTCTCAACTGAGTAACCTTTTCTGAGACTACGACCCTTCTTAACCCCCGTCCTCCTCTTCCCCTCCTGTCTCCTACTCTACCGACCTACCGTAGTGACTGAGTTACCTACACTCAGACTCACTTGAGACCCTCAACCACTACTTGTCCCTCCGGACCACACGACGTTAAGTACCCCAGCGTTTCTCAGCTTGTGCTGACTCGCTTACTTGACTTGACTTGACCGTATACCGTTTGAACCGTTATCCTTAGTCATCCCTTTCCTATTTCTGGGAAGTTTGTCAAATGAACATTCACCTTTTTTCACTCTAACGATGGTCACTTCAGACTTTGTTGTTACTTTAAGGTAAAGTGTAAGTCTAATCAATTTTCATATGTTATCGACAATATAAAATCCTTTTTCCCTTTTCTTAACTTTCCACTTTTACCCCACAGTTACCAATAGATGTTGTATAATAAAGATTTTTCCCTTTCCTAAGTTTAGTTTACACCGTCTTTATAATTCTAAGTAATTAATACCAAGTACCATATATCGATTGTCAATATATTAAAGAGACATGTAAAGATGTACGAACTTTATTACAGATTAAAAATTTTGGAGGTATTTTTATAATGACTATCCTTTATACGGTTTTATAACTTACCAAAAGAGTCTCAACACCTTTGTGTCCATTAAAAGAAGAAAGATAAAAGTACATAAAAGGTAAAAATCTTACTATTCGTCCACAAGGACAATTCTGTCCTCTTGTAACTTTGCTAGTTTTTTCCTTTGTTGGGTGAAACAGTGACGACAGGGGTCTACTTTGTGTGTAACATAGGACGTATTTTACTAGTGAAGACATTTAAGGTACCGGACAACAGGAAAAGTATTGTGGAGGTGCGTAGACAGAGTACTAGCCACACACTTCGTCTACCCGTTTCGTAGTGCCATTTCACAAGAATCAATGTGCCCCATAATCATGTGCGTCCACTCTCGACCTAGTTCTTGGTCACAAAATCCTGAGTTAGACTGTGAAAAGATGATGTGGTTTGATGATTGTTAGGGTCTACCGGGGACCTATTTTTCCATATGTCAATGAGGGGTCGAAGGTTTGTCAATAAGAGGTTCCACATAAACGATTTAACCCATAAAACTTGAGTTTAGAATAAAATAGTGTCTTTGTCGTAATACTATCGTTCAATCCAAGTTTCCAAGTACCTGTTGTGGTAGAGGTGGACTGGAGAAAACATTCTCAACGTTGGTCAACCACCAAAGTGGTTGAGGTCGAGACACTAAATGGACAGTAAGGTTTGAGGCGTCTCGTGACTTCTTTACTACGAAAAATTGACACCACAACCTCTTCTGAGAACTCTCAGGGAACCTGACGTTCCTTTAGGTTGGTCAGGTAGGATTTCCTTTAGTCAGGACTTACAAGTAACCTTCCTGACTACGACTTCGACTTTGAGGTTATGAAACCGGTAGACTACGCTTCTTAACTGAGTAACCTTTTCTGGGACTACGACCCTTTCTAAGTTCCTCCCTCCTCTTCCCTTACTGTCTCCTACTCTACCAACCCAACGTAGTGGCTGATTTACCGGAACTCAAACTCGTTCGCGGTCCTCTACCACTTCCTGTCCCTTCGGACCGTACGACGTCAGGTACCCCACCGTTTGTCAGTCTGTTCTGACTCGCTGACTTGTTGCTGTCGTTTCTACGACTATGAAGTGGGTCCGGAAGAGTCAGAAAAATATTCATAGTAGTACCAAGTGTGTCATCGAGTTCGGTTTTGGAGACCCCACAATAGGGACTCAACGGGGAGAAGGAGGGGTCGGGGACAGATGGGTGGAAGTGGTGACAACTGTGGGTTGGGTAGTGACTTCAGACAACTCACACGGACATTTCATTTAAAGTTAAGGAAAACGAACAAAGGGAAGATAGTGACTACACCGGGTCCGGTGGTAGAGGAGAGGGGTGCTCAGATTCAGTGTCAGTGACCTGGGAACCGTTCTTCCGTTTCTCACCCTCGGTCGTTCATTCCTGGGACTGAGAGCAGAAACCCACAAATTCAGGTATCCATAGACGAGAACGGGACCGGCTCTTTGATAAATGTTTTCACAGGAGTGGTACGGGGTGGAGTGATGGCAGGTGGTGTGGTGCGTGGGAACCGAGAGTAATGTGCCGCAGATAAGTGATTGGAAAGGACTTTCTGAACGAGACCCCGGGAACAGTAGAGGTTGAACTTTGGGTTCAATAGGAAGGATTAATATTCTTCATGAATAACGACCTTTTCTCAGTGTTCCATCGTTTTGTCATTGAATTAATTTTCTTTTCAGACTAGAGATCGTTGCCTTTTAATTGGTTAATTAATTAACTATCGTTTGGTCGGGATCGACTTGACCATCTCACAAAAGTATTTGTTTAGAACGTTTTTGTATCTACTTACGATTACTGGTTACGACACTATAAGACGGATGTGCCTGCGAAACGATCTTCCGTCGTCTGGGGAAAGAGGCACACCAAAAGGGTGACATACTGGTCCCAATAATCATAGTGATTCACGTCGTAGTCCCGTATGGAAATAAACCCTTTACGACTCATAGAGTCTCGAAGTCTCCAGTAATACGACTCAAGGACGTCCGCCCTGTGTCGGAGCGAGCCAGAGATTCGAACTACGGGTCTCATTACGGACTCGGCCTCAAGCAATTTTACTTAGCTGAGGTTTAGTGACTGAATTTCGAGTCCTCAACTTCCGGTCTCTCCAGTTCCCTGAACGGGTTCTAATGTCCCAAGGAAAGATTACCTCGGCCCCAGTGGTATGAGTCCGGAGGACTGGGAGTTCGGTGTGATATAATATATAGGTTTCTCCTCCACCCCCCTCATATAAATTATGTAAAGGAAAGGGGATGTAAACTACACGAAAGGATCGAGATTTACTGGACTTTCTTACGAACCGTGGTAGAAGGTTCTTCGTCCATTTGACGTCTCACCGTCGTGGGGAGCACTCGGAACCTAAAGACGGGAGTTAAGAATTCCTATGGTACAAATTTTACTTATTTTTGTCTTCAGAAAGTTTAAGGTCGGTAGACATTCGTAGTAATACGACTCTTGTAATTCGTTGTCCCTGTTTGTCTAGACAAAGGAGAGGTGCTTTCGGTCAAGTTAAAACTTGTAAACGAAGACCTTTGTAGAGTCCATACTCTAGGACCTTGACCTGAGTCCTATGTCTCTTCCTCCACACTTCCTGTCTACCCTGAACTCTTCTACCTGTTCCTGTCCCGCCCACTAATTTTTTTGTCGTCGTTGGTGTCGGTCCATGTCCTAGTGGTCTTGTTGTTGTTTTGGAACCTAAAAATATTGGGCTCCACTGAAGGTCTTGAGAGTACGACCTTTTTGAGAAGGACACAGAGTACTTTTTGTCGAGAAGAATAAGGATAAGAGAAAAAAAGGGGAGGTAAAACATTTACTGGGATTGTCCCGAGTCCATATAAGGGTTCGAATTCCAAAAGACGGAGTTTAGTTTCACGTTTTATTTGTCGCTAAGATGGATGTAGAACTCTTAATCTTCAAATGTCGAGAAGACTCTTTCCGATCTTGAGGATTATTCGACAAATTGTTTATACACTCCACGTTCAAAATACCGAAGCTTTGATTCTTGTCACCGACTCCGCTCCTGTGTGGACTTGCACCCTTTCCCCACGAACCCGAGGTGGGACGACGGCCCATTTAGACCTCCAACGAAGGTGTTAAATATTAGTGTTTTTATCGTATGTTCGGAAAAAAAAGAAAAAATTTAGTTGGAGGAACGACGGTCCACTGTCGAAGAAGAGGAAGCCCTATGACCCTCAGTCCGTTTCGCCCTCAACCCGTCCCTTTTCTTATGCCCGAGTGCACGCGGCTACCGATGTCCTTCGGTAGAAATCCACAGAGGGGTACTACCCATTAAAGGTTTCTGCCGGTGCTGTTAGAGGACAGCTCTCCACCCGCTATAAAGGGATGGGGAATTAGACCTGACCGGTGCATGACGTAAAACCGTGTGCCTATTTTACACCACCTTCACTGGAAGACCCGAACTTCACCGGACGTCGAAGGTGAAAGGGTCTCCACACAGGGGCAGTAACACATTTCATCTGTCCGACAAGACGTTGTCTCTCTCTAGGACCTCTTACCTCTGGTACCCTTCTCTTTGTCCGGTGCACCTCTTCTGTGTTCCGACGTCGGTTCTCGGTCGTGGTCCTGTGGCCTGGTCCCTCCCCACGGTAGGACCTAGGAGTCGAGGTTGACTCACCGGGTTTGTCTTCTTTCTTCTCGAGGACTGTGTCTCCGGACGGGTTTCAGGTCTGGGTGTCCCGACACACGTTACGAACGAGATTCGGTGGCATAGATCCCAACGAAACGGTACATCGTCATCCATGGTTAGTTGACAAGAGAGACAGTTGATCAAGAAGTGTCCGACAGGGACTCCTTGACATTACCCAACACCAAAACTTAAACAAATACGAAAACCAAAAAATTTTTTATGCAGCTGACCTCTGAGAACGACACCTGTCGTCTTCACTAAACTCTGACTGCCTCGGGAATCTGGACGGACCTTTCCCCTGACCACCGGGTGTGTAGCAGTGCACACGAAGTGTGCACGAGTCTCCCTTCTTCAGGTGTCACCCTGGGTAGGGCCCCGGTCTCCCGTCGGGAAGTCTCGGCCACGGGGGTGGGTGGGGGAGAGGAGTGTTGTGTCTGACGAAAGACTCGCTCGCCGAGGGTGAGGTGGCAATCTTTTCTTACGGGATCTTCCTTTAGGTCTTGTAGGTCAGGAGTGTCCAGAACCAAGGAGAGGTCAGACTTCACTGCCGACCGTCTAGCCGGACGGAGATACGAAGTCCGAGGGACGGAGGGGCTTCAGTAAAGTACCAGTTGTACCGTTTTTTTCCTTTCTTTTTTCTCCGGTGCGACTAAGGTATGTTTCGAACACTGTCCCGGTCGTAGGGAGTGTAGACCGACGTCCGCCTAGGTCGTTCTGCACCGTCGCAAATAGCGGGCACTTAGTGTAGGTTCGAGGTGACCTCTTTTTTCGTGGATTTGTTTCACTTCTGTTTCCTGGTGGACCTCGGACCGTACAAGACAGAAGACTATTATCGTGACGGACCTAAAACATCCCCCCACCGTCCTTCTGTTCCCCACTGAGGGGGGTTATCGGCCGTGAACCTTCGACGATCTTACTTCCGTTGGAGTCAGGACTCGGAGTCCATCGGAGGGATGATATCGAAGTACTCACTCCCCGTCGTGTTTCGTGTCTGTAACGCTCACGACCCGACGACTGGGTCCGGGTCAAGTGCCTTTATCCTTCCTTCCCTCTTTATTTGAGAACCTTCCCAAGACGTGACTAAAATGGAACTGTGGGAGTGGAACGTGTCTCAAGTTCTCGGGACTTCTTTCTGTTGTTCTTTAAGAATTCCGTCACCGATCCTCTTTCAGACCCTGACTCTCTGTTCGTCTACACTCAGTAACCTTTCCCGGACCTTCTCTCCCCTTACGTGGACTCCTTGCGTGGATACTGGGTCCCCTTGTAACGAGTTAGGTGTTTTCAAATACCTCGTAGATAATACACGGTCCATGACATGATCCACGACCCTTATCTTCCCATTAGTCCCGTGTGTACCAGAAACGGCGTTCTTCGAGGGTAGGACGTCCTCCTGTCTCAGTCTCGTGAATGATCTCCCACAAACCCGTTTAGTCTGTTCCTCCAAATCCGTCTTTTCCTCCAAATCCGTATCGCCTTCGGTCTCTTCCACCGTCGGGTGAAGTCACACCGGAACCCTCCAAGGGCCCGAGGACACCGAAGTGAGTCTCCACTCCTGTGAGAAACGAGGGGAGGGACTTCAGGGTGTCAAGGAGAGCGTCGCGGTAACGTATCCCGTAATTGACCTAAGCCCGATAGAAGGGTGTACAAAGGTTTTGCAACGAAGACACTTCCGTGAGTGGACGGGTTTTCGGAAGATACTGTTGGGTGACGGATAACTTATTTGAGGGGTTGTAAAACCGAACCGGGGACTGTGGAATGTATCAGACGAGGTTAGGTAGGCTTATATGGATCTTGTCTTTCAGGGGTTTTCCTTGTGGGGGTAGACAATCGTAAGTGGACGTGTCGACACGTTGCTCAGGGTGGGGGTTGAGACTGGTGTAAATGTTTGTAGAGGTCAGGATATATACTCGAGAGTTGGGTTCTCAGATAAATAAATCTCAATACGTATGAACCCGGTCGTCACGGTTGTTCCGTACTGTCCTCCTTAGATCCTTTTCTGGGGTCCGGGTTTAGTGCGAGTCGTGGGTCTACCAGACTTTAAGAGATGATCGATAATAAACGCCTAAATTCGAAATAGAAATGGACCGTCAAAAATTTTAATTTTCATGAATCACAACACTGGGGCCACCGCGATCACAATTGTTAGGCGGACGGTTGCGTCCTCTGAATTGTCCATACCCAAGGTAGGGACCCAACCCTTCTAGGGGACCTCCTCCCGTGCCGTTGGGTGACGTCATAAGGACGGACCTCTTAGGGTCCCTGTCTTCTCGGACCGTCCGATGTTAGATATCCCAGCGTTTCTCAGTCTGTACTGACTTCAATGAATCGTGTGTATGTGTCACAACACTGGGTCATTAAGATCAGGATCCTTATATCAATTGTCTTTACGAATACTAGTAAGTGGTCTTCTATACAAATTCTGAGTAGTACCTTCACTACTGACATTATCAGAGTTGGATCTTCGATAGGTTTACGGGTAGATGTCATTCTACCTAAGTACTACTATGTAAGTGTATTATTTTATGTTATGTCTTTGTTCTTTCTTGTTTCACGTTGATGTGTATCCTTATGCCTACTTAAGGGTTTGTGTTACAACTCATTTTATTCTGTCTCAGTTTTCTCATTATAATGTGTTAAGGTGAATGGATTTATGTTTTCACTTTCTTTCACTTCAGCGAGTCAGTACGGGTTGAGAAACACTGGGGTACCTGTGGTCCGAGGAGGTAGGTACCCTAAAAGATCCGGTCTCATGACCTCACCCAACGGTAAAGGAAGAGGTCCCTTGAAGGACTGGGTCCCTAGCTTGGGTCCAGAGGGTGTAACATCTGTCTGCGAAATGGCAGACGTGGTGGTCCCTTCAGTGTATTTATGTTTCAAGTTCTGATTCACCAGGACAATTTTCCTCTCACCAAGGGGAGCCATCGTACTTTTACTGACCTTCCACCGAAGACCTAGGACTATTGTACGATGCAGTGCCAGATCTACGACCAAACTCGGTATTTGATACCACATACGTATAAAAAGATACATACATTTTGAAGTTACTTTTGAAATGAAATTTTCCTCCTTTTTCCTTTTTATTATGACTACTCCCATGTGTCTTTACCTATGAAAGAATGTAACCTCTTACACTTAATTAAAGTCCTTCCCTTAGACCTTTATAAGTAGTTTTTGGAAATTTTTGAAGTAAAGAAAACTGAATCATTAAAGTTAAGATCCTTAAATAGAAGTCCTTTATTACTTTTATACGTCATCATGGACAGTGTCTTAATAAATATTATCCTTTTTAAATCCTTTTCGGATTTACACCTCGTACATATATAAATAACACGTCGATGATTTTACAAAATATTTTATAAATTGCTTTCCTAATATCCTCTCAAATTAAAGAAGAAAGAGGGAAAAGGGGGTTTAAGGGTTGTTAACTGTAAATAATGTACTTAATAAACCGTTATTTATTTACGTTTATGGACACGTCTTTAGTTATTAAATTAAGACGTAAGTAAGTCGTTCGTCCATGACGTTAGAAGGTAACGGTCCGTGCCCATCTCATGACTTATCCAAATCCCGGACGAGAGTTCTTGGAATCAAACCACGCTAAACTTCAACTTACACTGAGTTGGTATCGAGTACGACACCAACCCCTCTCGTCGGATAGACTTCAGTCCTACGTGCTTAAGTCGGAGTCGAGGTGCTAAACGAAAAAATTTTTTTAAAGTCACAGAACCATCCACTCGAAGAGATAAATAGACAAGGAAGTACACATTTTACTCATATTATCGAGAGGACCGATAGAGTGGGACTCTGTCAGTCGACGCTTCCTCCGGTGACTCGTACGGGACTTCTACATCCGAAATTTATTCTAGTCCATTAGGAAGTACAGTGCTTGTTTTCCCCGTGTGTGTGCGACGGGTCAAGATAATTCTTTATGGTGCGGGAGGTCGGAAGTCGGACGGACATCCAATCGGACGGAGGAGACCCGGAACGAGTACCGCGAGCGTAGGTACCGTCCACCTCCCTACACGAAAAATAGGGACTTAGAGACAACGTGACACGTTACCGTCTCTTACACCAGACACACTACGACTGAAGAAGTCACCGGAACAGTACGAGTCAAAGATATTTACACACTGACTTTTCTTTCGTGTCAAAGGTGAACATTCTACGTCCCAAAATATATATCTAGGTGACCCACTCCGGACAATAAACGGGACAAACTTGGAAAGTATTGGAATGTGCAAATATAGAAGGTAAAGATGTTCTACACGATTTTCAGAGGATGTTATTAATACTTAAACAGAAAACGAGGAAGGGTAAGAAAGGTAGACACGAAGGGAACACCCCCCCGATACAACAGACCGTGTATTCTTAAGTACTAACAGCATCACGTGACAGGGAAAATAGTAATGTGTTACTAGAAGAAATAGATACGATAAGAGGAAAAATGGAACGATTGTTAACGTTATGGTCGAAATAAAACAATAGACATGACAAATAAGAGAAGGTTGAGAGCCGAGAATTAAAAACTCACAGTAATTTAACATATACACAGAATATTGAACGTCTATGGACCTAAAACAGGAAAAAATTTTTTTTCTTTTAAGAAAAAAGTTACGTTCTCAAAGAGAAATTACTTTCTTAAAATACTCGAACCCTAAGATGAAAGTGTACCCACTTAAAAAACAAACAAAAAAGTGAGGACCGTGAACCTTCTACATGTACAGAAATTCCTAAGGGAATTGACTATTTGAGTATCGAGAGTAAAATATCTTCTCTGGAGGGAAGCGCTGAGGACCAAACTTCGGGTCCGAGTTTTTATGACAAAACAACCCGACACCAACAACAATGGGACTGGTAGATCTACATCCTGTAATTCTAGGTCACGTACAACTACACACCCCGCCCCACCCCCCTACACCCCCTCGCCCCTCCTGACACGTGATGAAGAAACAGTCGACCCAGGTGGTGCCAACAACAGGTCAGTGATTCGGCACCCACTGAGAAACGTTACCGCACCTGACGTCGTACGTCGGGACCACCGAGTCTGTCATTTCTTGGGTGGTTCCATGGGTCTATATTTTGTTACCTTATTTATATTATCTTTAGTAGGAGTTTCACGACTTTACTGATCTGGCGTCTTAACACGTAGGTCTTTTCCATAGAAAATTCTTACCTGCACTTTACTTCTGTAATAGTTTTTTTTTTGACTTTTACTCTCGCTAGTGGTGGTTTGTTTATCCCGTTACTTCCATAAAGATTTATTTTGAAAGTTGAGAGTCCTTTTATATTATTATTAAGATTTAAGTATAAATTATTTTATAGGAGTTTTACACATCTTTTGTTACAAATTACATGTCTTTCTTTACTCGGTTTGTGTCGTAATTTCACCCTTTAAGATTTTGAGAAGAGTGTCATGAACTGTCTAGTTTGTCTATGTTATTCGTTCTTATCTCTCCAAGACTTGAAAATTGAAACTAATTAATTGTTCAAAAAATTTAAGTTTCAGAAGTTTAATCTCTTGTGGAACCCGAATGTATCTTGTTAAAATCTTTGACTACTCTTTATTTCGTTAAAGTTTACTAAGATTTCTTGTCAGGTACAAGAAACTGGAAGTACAGTAATTTAATCTTTAGTCAATATTTTCATTTGATTTTTTGTTTATAATTTTTAATATGATTTTTATGTTTTAATATTACTTTAAAAATTATGCATCTTGACTTACCATTATTTTTATAAAAGATAGTCTAAGTACTCTACGTCTATTTCGTCATACGTCTCTCTTCATACCCCGAAAGGTCCCCCACGATTCTCCATTTCTTAGGTCGCCGGTCACGTCTTGTGTCTTCTCTACGTCCGAGTAAGGGACCCACCCCTTCTAGGGGACCTCCTCCCGTATCGTCGGGTGAGGTCGCAAGAACAGACCTCTTAGGGTACCTGTCTCCTCGGACCACCTGGTACCAGGCATCCCAAGATTTCTCAGTCTGTGTTGACCTCGTTGAGTCGAGAGTCGTGATCTCTCTTCATCTCAGAATTTAAGAATGTAATATTTTTCTTCAATTAATTATTTCTTTATTTAATCTTTTTAGTTAGTTTATTTTGGTTTCTTGTATATCTCTCCTTATCTTTTTATCCTTTAGTTGTTTTGTCTTTTCTTTCTATGTTTTCTCTTTTAATTGTTTCGTTCATCTACAGTGAAATTTTCTGATTGGAAACACTTTGACTTATCTTTTCACTCTTCTCTTCTTATTTTAGTCAATTGTAGTTCTTTCTTTCGTACCTCGTCGATTGAAGTCTATGAACTTCCTAAAACTTTCTAGTTTTCTTTTATTACTTCTTGAAATTCAGTTATCTAAATTTTTAAATTCATTTTATCTGTTTAAGGATCTTCTGATATTGATGTTTTTACTTAAAATCTTGTTTATCTTTTAGACTGTACAGAATATTAGTCATTTATAACTTATTCATTGAAATTTAGAAGGGTGTTTCTTTTGTTCTCCGGATCTACCAAAATGTCCGTCCAGGATAGACTGTACTTTACTGATTTGGTAAAGTGGTAGATATATTAGAATTCACATCCTTTTTTTCGGATAAAAATTGGGTAAAACACTCCGATTACTTTTGAACTCCGACCCTTTTAGACTTTTTCCTTTTAATGTCCGGTTAGAGTAAGTACTTATTTCTACGTTTTTTCCTATTTTTATTATTATTTCAGTTTATATCTTTATATAAAAATTTTATTTATAGAAATATATATATAGTTCAATTTAAAAACGTTCTTTAACCCTTTTCATCGAATTGTACTCTCTTTGACGATCACATTAAACGGTCTCATTACCTAATTTTCTCTGATTAGTATATTAGTAGAGTCTTCTCCCCCCTATAGTACACTATTTTACGATTGTCAATAAAGACTTATTTTAGAATCGTTCGGTTCTTGACTTACTCGAAGGGATTGGACTATTTCCGGTAGATTATGACGTTGGTGCTAAGAATTACCACTGTAGAACCCTCGCAAGGGAAATTATAGTCCTTGTTGTGTTCCGATAGATAGGGGAGAAGGAGACGAGTTGAGACATGACCTGTAGGGATCGATTTATGTAATGTCGTTCTTTTTCTTTATCACATGTTTAACTTTTCATTCTTTGTTTTGATGGTAAACAGTTTTGATGATAAACTTACTGTATTAGGAGACGTCTCTAGCTTTTCTTGACTGTCGTTACACAATCTTAATTTTTCTGTCCCTCCAACGATCAATTTTCTAGTTATATATGTAGTTGACAAAATGATACATGAACTTTTCTCTTTACAAATTTTCTATGTATAGTGACCCATAATATCAGTTTCGATACCAGAAAGGTCATCAGTACATGTCTACACTCTCGACCTGGTATTCCTTCCGTCTCGCGACTTCTTAACTGCGAAAGCTTGACACCACGACCTCTTCTGAGAATTCTCAGGGAACCTGACATTCCTCTAGTTTGGTCAGTCAGGATTTCCTTTAGTTACGACTTATAAGTAACCTTCCTGACTACAACTTCGAGGTTATGAAACCAGTGGAATACGCTTTTCGGCTGAGTAACCTTTTCTGGGAGGACGACCCTTTCTAACTTCCGTCTTCCTCTTCTCCCGGTGTCCCCTACTCTACCAACCTACTGTAGTGACTAAGTTACCTGTACTTGAACCCGTTTGAGTCCCTCTACCACTTCCTGTCCTTTCGGACCACACGGTGTCAGGCGTCCCGACGTTTCCCAATCTTTGTTGAAACCGGTGACACGTTGTTGTTGTTTTTTCACCTTTGACAGTTAACTTGAAGTGACCGGTTAGTTCCGTGACACTGCGGTTAAAGGTAACTAACGTAGTCAAGTCACGTCAAGTCAAGTCAGCGAGTCAGTACAGACTGAGAAACACTATGGTACCTGACGTCGGGCCGTCCGGAGGGACAGGTAGTGGTTGAGGGCCTCAGATGAGTTTGAGTACAGGTGACTCAGTCACTACGGTAGGTTGCTCGAGTAGGAGACAGTGGGAGAAGAGGAGGACGGAAGTTAGAAGGGGTCTTAGTCCCAGAAAAGTTTACTCAGTCAAGAAGTGTAGTCCACCGGTTCACGACCTCAAAGTCGAAGTCGTAGTCAGGAAGGTTGCTTATAAGTCCTGACTAAAGGAACTCCTACCTGACCAACCTAAAGGAACGTCAGGTTCCCTGAGAGTTCTCAGAAGAGGTTGTGGTGTCAAGTTTTCGTAGTTAAGAAGTCGTGAGTCGAAAGAAATACCAGGTTGAGAGTGTAGGTATGTACTGATGACCTTTTTGGTATCGAAACAGATCTGTGGAAACAACCGTTTCATTATAGAGACGAAAAATTATACAACAGATCCAACCAGTATTAAAAAGAAGGTTCCTCGTTCACAGTAAAGTAAAGTACCGACGTTAGTGGTAGACGTCACTAAAACCTCGGGTTTTTTATCACAGAGTGACAAAGGTGACAAAGGGGTAGATAAACGGTACTTCACTGCCCTGGTCTACGGTCCTAGAATCAAAAGACTTACAACTCGAGATTCGGTTGAAAAAGCGAGAGGAGAAAGTGAAAGTAGTTCTCCGAGAAATCAAGAAGAAACGAAAGACGGTATTCCCACCACAGTAGACGTATAGACTCCAACTATAAAGAGGGTCTTTAGAACTAAGGTCGAACACGAAGAAGGTCAGGTCACAAAGAGTACTACATGAGACGTATCTTCAATTTATTCGTCCCACTGTTATACGTCGGAACTACATAAGGAAAGGGTTAAACCTTGGTCAGACAACAAGGTACAGGTCAAGATTGACAACGAAAGACTGGACGTATAACCAAAGAGTTCTCCGTCTAGTCCACCAGACCATAAGGGTAGAGAAACTCTTAAAAGATGTCAAATAACACTAGGTGTGTCTGTCACTAACGTCGGTACTTTAATTTTCTACGAATGAGGAACCTTCCTTTCAATACTGGTTGGATCTATCGAATAAGTTTTCGTCTCTGTAATGAAACGGTTGTTTCTAAGCAGATCAGTTCCGATACCAAGAAGGTCACCAGTTCATACCTACACTGTCAACCTGACACTTCTTTCGACTCCCGGTTTCTTAATTACGAAAACTTGACACCACAACCTCAAAACTTGACACCAGAAGAGGTAACCTCTTCTGAGAACTCTCAGGGAACCTGACGTTCCTCTAGGTTGGTCAGGTAGCATTTCCTCTAGTCAGGACCCACGAGAAACCTTCCTGACTACGACTTCGACTTTGAGGTTATGAAACCGGTGGAGTACTCTTCTCAACTGAGTAACCTTTTCTGGGACTACGACCCTCCCTAACCCCCGTCCTCCTCTTCCCCTGTTGTCTCCTACTCTACCGACCTACCGTAGTGGCTGAGTTACCTGTACTCAAACCCATCTGAGACCCTCAACCACTACCTGTCCCTCCGGACCGCACGACGTTAAGTACCCCAGAGTTTCTCAGCCTGTGTTGACTCGCTGACTTTACTTGACTTGACTACAGATATTTCATCATACCTCTCCACTAAGTACACGAAACCAGTGGATTAGAGCGATTCCGAGTCAAAGGTGTGAACACTTTTATCCCAACATTATCAATACGATCATGGAGGAAGACCCCGACAACACACGAAAGTTTCTCTAGTAAGCAAATCTCTCAAAGTGTACATCACCTACGCGTTACTTACTATTGATAGTTATAAAAGTGTTCCACCTCCTGTCTCTGGGTTTGGTGCGTGTCCTGACACTTACCGAAGACCGACCCTGACACACGGGGTTCCAAGTTTCCGGTCACGGTCCTGGGAACCCTTTAGACAGGTTGGAACGAGGGAAACCCGACGGGTTCGGGGACTCTCATTGTTCGGAGACACACCTCCTCTTCCACCCGTTACTGAGGGGACCCATCTGCCCCAAACGTCACAGGTCCGGTCCACCACCGTACGAGCACCCCTCACACAGGACGAGAGACTAAGTGAACGACGTCCCGTCTGGGATTAATGGGACCTACCGACTCATGTTGACGAGGGGACTCCACAAACACTTCCAGTAATCCTTATATGTCCCCCTGTGCCCCCTGTCAGACATAAAGGAAGGGACCCGTCCACCGTCCAGATAGCAATTTTCTTTTACTTGCACAGGGTTCGACTTGACATCCAGTCGTAGAGGGTCCGGACGCTCGAGAAGGGTAACTCCCTTTCGTTCCGGGGTAGGAGAGAAACGTCCCTCACGAACGTTATTCTATCGGGAAGGGGTACGAGGTCCCCTGACTTCGGTCCTTCCGTTTCCGTTTTTGGACGTCCCCGCGGTGACCCGAGAGTACAGGGCGGGGACGGTGAGAGGAAGGACCCTGACGGGAGGCGGCGGAGGACATCCGCAGACCTTTCACACCGCCTTTTCTAGTTTTAGGGACCGGGTTCGGTTGTATAGTCCACAAATAGTGAAAGATTTTTAACACTTTTCTTGTAAGAGGTCTGGGAGATTTTGTTCGCCGAGGAGTTCATTATAAATAGACAAACCTCCCAGTTTTTGGAACCGATAGACTATAGTAGAGGGCTCGGACTTGAGACATCATCAGTGATGTCTTGAAGGACGAAGGAGTCTAGCTACCAGGTCGGTCGTAATCATTCTCGTGTATTGGTGGTTCAAATCCTCGAAACGAAGTTCTCATAGAACCAGGAGTTTGTCCCGTAAAAATCGTCGGAATCCGGTCTTTAATCGGTTTGAACATATCTTTACCGGTAGAGGATGTGGTCGACGACAGTTGACGTGAAAACCCACCGGGGTGTTTAAGTCCCTCCCTCCATTGTCCCCCTCGACCCCTCAGTTGAAGGTCTTTACCTTTTCGTTTCTAGCAATTTAGAGGGAGACAGACCAACCTGACCTAAATCACTTGTTGTTGTAGATAAGGGTACTTCTCCGAAGAAGAGGGTCCCCTAATTTTAGGTTGTCTATGAGTCTTCAATGGCGTTGTCGGGGTTTCTTTTGCGGGTTCCTCTTTCGACCTACGTTGGGTAAGAGGACTCTGGGTACCGGAGGAGTGAGTGACCCTACCACCGAAGACCTGGACCACAACGTCTTTGGTAGAATTACAGATCTACCGTGAGGTCTACGCCTTTCCCGAGATGTTAGCGAATATAAGTATCTGGATCCTGATTAGTTTGATACCGGGGTAAGGTAGTGGTGTCGGTAAGACTAGTGACGTCAGTTTCCATAAAAGGTCGCGAGAACTGCTTGCTCACCAGAGGGACACACCCACTCCTCCCCCGACCTTTCCCTTATGTCGTCGCTCCTCCGTAACGAGTTCTGACGACCTCAGACCCCCGTCCCGATTGAGTCTGGACTCCTACGATCTGGAGACGATACCTTTTGAGATCTTTCCCCTAAGTCGGAGACTTTTGACCGATGGTGGACGATACATGTGTGAGTGTTATAGAGGTAGTAACATGTAGGTAGTGGTTCGTACAGGTATTAGGAAGACCCTTCGTCCGTGTAGTAAGGTAAGATTCCTGACCTCTCAAATTCAGTGAATGGGTTCCAGTATGGAGATCACTCCTGTCCTACTACAAACCCTGATCCAGACAGACTGAGGTTTCGAAAAGTGGTACTCGTAGAGGTTCGACGAGTATGGGGTGTTTAGTCCATCTTCTCTTTGTCGGATATAAGTCCGTGGTGAAGGGTCTCCCCGGGTCAAAATATGGTGTCAGTCGATATCTCCTGAGACTAAATAGGAGGGTTTGAAGGGAGGAGGACACGGTTAGAACCCCTCTGGTCTTTGTCGTCGACCGTACTTCCTTCTCCTCCCCCTTCGTTTCTCTTTTCTATGGTAGGCACGTCCATGGTTTAGACCCGCCCCTGGATTCGCCTCCGTCTCCACCTGTTTCTCCGACGTTGACTTGTGTCTTACTCTCTACCTCCAATCCTAAAAATTTACCCCACCTGAAAGTCATAAACTTTTGGTTCGAGAAAATGGACCCACACTGGTCTTTAGCCTCCCCTGGATGGGTTCTAAACTATGTCCCTGACCTCTTTTCTCGAGTTCTTCGACATACTTTTTGTCATTTCACCCTTCTTTCTTTCGAGAGACTACTGAAGTTGGCGACACGGATCGAGTGCCGTACTTCGTGACCTTAGGTGACGATGATGGTTCGGGCGACGATTAATGACTAGGAAGGGGGTCTCCGACCGGGTAGTGGGTCGACATTGACTGAAAGGAACACAGATTGGAGTGATCTACCGGTCGAGGGACGTCCGTTCTTTACATAGACCGAGTCATGACGTCGAAGGCACAATCGTGTTATGGACAACAACAAGTGGGTGATTCAGTACAAGTGAGAAACACTGGGGTACCTGACGTCGTAAGATCCGCAGGGACAGGAAGTGACAGAGACCCTCAAAGTGTTTGAGTACAGGTAACTCAGCCACTACGGTAGGTTGGTTGAGACAGCGGGGGAAGAGGAGGACGGGAGTCAGAAAGGGTCGTAGTCCCAGAAAAGGTTTACGGATTACACAAGGTTTACACACACACACACACACACACACACGATTCAGCGAAGTCAGCGCAAACTGAGAAACACTGGGGTACCTGATATCGGATGGTCCGAGGGGACAGGTACCCCAAGAGGACCGTTCTTATGACCTCACCCAACGGTACGGGAGGAGGTCCTCCAGAAGGACTGGGTCCCTAGCTTGGGTGTAGAGAATACAGAGGATGCAACCGTCCACCCAAGAAATGATGATCGTGGTGGACCCTTCGGGGTTTACGGACATCTGGGAGTTATTTCTAAACCATTTACTTGTTTTCTTCAAGATTCGGTATTTAGTAGGAAACCATAAATAATCATCAGTGTAGTGGAGGATAGAGTAGAGGAAGAGAAAAACTGCGAGGAAAAGTTAGACCACCTCTATAATTATTTGAAACCTTACCGGGGTTTATTTCTCCTCCCATTAGTCCTCTTTTTTATTAGTTTTCTAATTTCTCTGGTTCATACTTAGTAATTTCCCCTTCTCATATCTTAACCTTCTTTTAAACATCGTTTTCTGGGACAGTGAATGGGGATTCTCTCCGTCCGTGTTGTCACATCGTCATAGTCAGTAAGGAGGTCTTGCGATGATGGGAAATAGGTGTAAAAATCGAGGGGACTCTTGTTGCTGTGTTTTGTTCGATTTCTCAGCCCGGGTGCCGTCGACACGAAAGACCCGTTCCTCGATGTCGGTGCCGTCCTCAGTAATCCTCCCTGTTTCGCAGGCGGAGGGACCTCTTCCCACCCGTAACGAGGTCACAACGTCGTACATGGTCGGGGACCGTGGGTCCTCTTGTGGAATCGTCTCCGTACCCGTCCCCGATTCGTTACGCGTGCGTGCACGCCAGACGTGTAGGGTCGGACCTTAAGACTTAATTAGTGGACGTCCTGAGTGCTACCCGTCTACCCTCCCTCACCGTCCTTCCTCGGTTTGGTCGTCGGATCCGTCGACGATTTAAATCGGACCAGGGGTTTCGTCCTGAATTAATTTAATTAGGGCGTGTGAAGGGAGGTGGGGGGTCCGGGACAAGGGTCCACCCAAAGACGACGAGGATCCAACCAAGTGTAATATTGTACCCGGAGGTGTGCGTCTAGGGGAACTGTCCTCGGGGTCCGGTCGAGGCGACCACACCCACGACCCTTCCGTCGTGTTAAGGGTCAGCAGGGACGAGGAGGCTCCTCGACCCACGTCGGACCTCGTTCCGGTGAACGTCGTTCCAACACGGTCCGTCTACCGAGAGGCGGACGATTCTGCCTGAGTCGAGGGACGGTGGGAGGTGGTTCCTCCGGGAGGGTAGTCCCGTTCACAAGGTGACTGGGCGGACCCAAGACCGAAGGCGTTCCGACCGGGAAGGGACCAGTGACAGACAGGGGTCCTTCTCGGAAGTTGGGGGTGGAAACCACGGGTGTTCCGTCAATAAAGTCGACTAGAGTCTCGTCGAGGCACTCACACCGTCCTTCCCAATAGAAACGAGGTGTCCAGGCGACTCACTCGATGACCAAAGGTCTAAAAGTTGAGTCTGGGAAGGAAGGGAAGTCTCAGACATTACGGGGGACGTGAGTTAGGGGACCGTAATGGGTAGTGCCAAAAGTGACTATGGCGAATTCGGTCGAAACTGATCCTTACGTCTGGCCTCTGGACCAGAGGTGGGTGGCGTTCGAACGACGTCCTGTCGTCACCCTCTGCCGCAAAGTCCGCAGGCGAGGAGTGCCACTTTGGCCGTCTACTTTCCCACAGGATGCCAACTTACATTTCCAGTCGGTGTGAGTCCGTTGAGAGATTTGGACTGGACCGGGACGGGAGGAGGAGGTGGGCCCTCTTCGGGCCCAGAGTCTGAGGTTACCCGAAGTCCTACTGGACGTCCGAACCGTTTGTGTCACGTGGCCCGGGGTTGGTATAAGGAAGTCCAGGTCCCACCCAGGACTCTTAAACATAGGGTTATTCGAGAGTCCTCTGGGACTGCGCTGTCCAGGTCCCCGGTGTGAAAATTTCGTCAACAGGACGGACTACCGATAGTGGTAAGGGGGGTGGGGTGGTACTCCTTGTTAAAAGTCACAGGACAAACTGATTTCCATCCTGGTTTGAGGACAAAGGGTCCGAGGGAGGTCAGGTGACGCGGAAGGTCCTACGAAGGAGACACATTCACTCCTCCGCCCCCGTCCCTAAGTCACTACCGGTGTTCACCTTCAAAGAGGGAGGGGCCGAGCGGAAGACCCTGGGTTCGGGCCTTTCTAAGTCCGATGTCACAAAAATCGAGGTCCCTCAGTCGACGAGAGTCACTTAAGTCAAGTTGTTTAGAAGGACCTCAAGGAAGGCCCTTGAACCGGGTCAAACCCCGACCTTACCAAGTTCTCCAGATTTCGTCAGAGTTTAGATGTTCCTTCAATTTAAGATCCACCGTCCGAACTCTGGTGAGGGTTTCTTTACGGGGCGGGGTAGACTGGTGAGGAGACTCGGACTTGAGACGGTCGTCCTCTTTCAGTTTCCGACTTCCCCACCCACCCCGCTCCGCACACCCTTTCCCCAGGTGAAGACTTATAGACTTTTAGGGCCCCTCCCCACGACGTGACCCGGTCAACCCCAGTGTCGGACCCCTAGTCCACAGTCAGTGTAGACGACCCGACGTAGGTAGGGAAGGGAGACGACCGTGGATCGTCCGTCACGGGTCTTTCCTTCGGCACAGGTCCAGTCACCCAAGGGAGGTTGGTTCCTGGGACGACCCCGACCCTGAGGAAGGGTTTTCTTGGACAGCGGACCTGGAATGGTTGGGAGAGGGAGGGAGGGGATGAGACAAGATGGAGGCACGATCTGGTGGTCGGGTCGTCATCGGACAACCTAAGGACCCCCCCGGGTCCCAACGTCCTGTCCTCGCCCTTCTCCCGAAGAGTGCACGTCGGACCGTCTGTCAGGGAACGAGGTTCGACGGAAGGACACGGGCGTTCTTCGACGTAGGGTCCCCGAGGAGTGGGCCCTCGGAGATTCCCAGAGTCCATTTGGAGGGACGACTCGCGTGTCCGACTCAATGTCGTAGAGTACTTAGTGAAAGGAGAAAGAAAAAAAGGGAAATTTTAAAGAAGATAAAAAAGGGAGAGGAGACGTATACTCAGAAAAGAATTGAACCCCTATATTAGTATAATAAAAAAATTTAATCCATAATGTCCCGTATTATGTTGTAGGTCCCCGAAGGGTCGACCGAGTCACCAATTCTTAGACGGACGGTTCGTCCTCTGAGCCCAAGCTAGGGACCCAACCTTTCTAAGAGGACCTCTTCCCTTACCGTTGGGTGAGGTCATAAGAACGGACCTCTTAGGGTACCTGTCTCTTCGGACCTTACCTGATTCGTTGACTCGTCCGTGTTGTAGGTCTTTCGTACTTTCCTGTGTCACTTTTTTTTCGAAGAGAGAACATTACACACGTCTTCCCTGGAGACAACGGGTGCAGGAGACTCCCTGTGGGACACCAGCCGATCGTATCAGGGTTCCCTTTAGAAAAGAAGTGTCTACCACCGAATGATGTGTTTGATGAGACATGGAACGACAAAAGAAGATGTAAAGATAAATTAGTATTTTTATAAGGTTTATTTGACTGTTCATCACGTAGTATTTTGTTTGTAGGAACTTGGGTGGTGATCGTAGTAGTGTCCCGAAGGGTCCACCGAGTCACCATTTCTTGGACGGATGATTACGTCTTTTGAACCCAAACTAGAGACTCAGTCCTTCTAGGGGGCCTCTTCCCTTACCGATGGGTGGGGTCACAAGAACAGACCCTTTAGGGCACTTGTCTTCTCGGACCGTCCCATGTCAGGTACCCTAACGTTTCCTTAACCTGTACTGAATCGCTGATTTGTTGTCGTAGTAGTGTTGAATAATAGTACGACACAAACGGAAACCCAAAACAAAAATCTTTATTCCACAACGTGGACACCAACCTCGGCACGTCGGTGTTGGGACCAGGATAAGGGGTGTGGAGGTAGGGGGCGTGGTTGGGGGTGGGTCTCTCTTCGAGATGGTCCGTGAACGACAGATGTGAGAGGATGAAGGGACGAACAGGGAGACGGACCCGAGGGGGAGGGTGAATTCCTTTAGGGAAGACCCGATCCCTACACGAGCCACCAAACTCTCGGTCGGGCGTCAGGCAGACCTGTGCCGTCCGTAAGTGTCAGTGAAGGGACAATGAGATTGTTTACTCTCCGATAATCTCGTCGTGAACCGTAACGACACTCTGGTCCGTTAACACCTACAAAATTTGGAGCGTCTGAGGGTTTATCGTAACAGGGGAAATCAGTCTTCGGTAACGTTCGCCGTATATAGTGTCCGCTTTTAGTTACGGACGATTACAGGGACGTCCTTCCGTCTTTGTAATTGAAGTACTTATGAGGAAGACAAATGTGTGAGTAATACTCCTATTTTACAATGAACCCAACCCAGTCCGAAGAGCGACGAAGTCTCCACCAGGACTTACTTTTATACATGGAATTAAAACTATACCGACTACAACGTGTAATATATGGAGACCATTCGGTGCTTTACGTTTGAGGTAGAGAAAAGAAATAGCAGTGATTCGTAAGGTGATAGTTCCCTTCTCGACCCCCTACTCCGACGGACAGACAGAACGATATTGGACCTCGACCCCCTGTCTGGACGGTAACAAGCAGGGAGACTCCCGTGACCGGAAAGAAGGCACCCCCTCTGCTGGCCCCGAGTCTCCAGGTGGGTCGTAGGATGTGGACCAACAAATTCCGGGAGGATCGGAGTTTCGGTGGACGTCTGACCCTTGGGGTGGACGTCCCTCAAAGGTGTCAGACGTGAACCGACTACCGGGTCTGGTCACGACCTGGTAGTAGTGCGTCTCGGCCCCGTGAGACTTCTGGTAGGATCGGGGTGTAAGTAGTAGACGTTTGTTCCGTCGACTCTGGTCTCTACCCCGCAGTACCGGGTTCCACGGGTTGTCCGACCAAGGTAGTGTCGGGAGTCCCCCTGGACGCAGGGACTCGTCCCGGTCCGGTATCGCTCACACCCGGTCCCACCCTCACTCCTTGAGGGTCAGCGACCAGGACAGACCTGGGGAAAGGGGACGAACGCGGGTCCAGGGGTCCGGGACGGACTCGAGACCTCTAGACAGGAGGTCGTGAACCCGAGAATAGTCTTCGACGGGAGTCCTTTCTTCTCGTCTTGTTTTCGTCAGTAAGACAGGTGTGCACGTAAAGACGAGACGTCGAGGCCGGTTCATCAATCTTGACGGCACACCAAAGACTCTTGTGTCTCCGGAAGGGCCGAGGGGACGAGGTTGAGGGGGAGATGGGAGGAGATTTCCGTGTCTGTCCCCGTGAGTCAGGGGGTCTCCGGGACGGGGTCCCTACCCGTCCGTCCCGTTCCTCGTCTTTTACCTCACGACCCTCCCGCTGGTGACCGTTACCCTTGCTCCCGTCTCTCTTGAGTCTTCTCCCTTTCCAAGAGGGCCCGGAAACGTCACGCTGGAGGCAATTCGTGAATCACGGGTCGCGAGGACCCCTGTCTTTACGCAGAGGTGACAGTGCCTCGTTTCCTAAACACGAAAGGAGTGAGTAGTGTAAGAGTGGCGAGGGACCTCGCAGGTAAGGGACGGTGGTCGTGACTACTCTTACTAATACTAAATATATTAGACATCTAGGAAGTCTTTCGTAGAATCGTAGGTAATGGGATAAACTAGGGGTTCTCCACCTGTGAACGTTTTTGTACTCCTTTTACTTCTTTCACTGTTTTCTCCACTTCTGTATTTCGCCTAGGACTTCAACCTAGAGGAGTGGTGGTCCGAAGTAAGGGGGGGTGGTGGTGGTTGGCCTGGTCGGTCCCCCAACAGTGACAACCCGAGTTGTTTGCTCTCTCTGTCCTTCTCTCTACCTACCCTACCCTCTAGCCCCACCTGTTCCTACACCTAGGGTGTCTTTCCAGGGTCCTCCAGGTCGACACCCACTCCTCCTCAGTCGACCCGTTCTTCCTCCTACTGTCTCAGATCTTCCTCCTACCCTTTGTGGTCTGTCTTGCGTCGTATGCTTTCTGGGACCCCCTCCCCTTCTCTCGAGTCGAGGTGATTTATCTCGTATCTATAACATAGATATCTATATTTTGTAGTTATAATTGACTGTTACCTATGTTTAAAAATTACGGTGTTAATGTGGGTGTGGGTCTTACCTAAATACCGACGAAAATAACCCAACCGGTTTTTCAAGAAAGTCCAAAGGGTATACGACAATGCCTTTTGGGGCTTACTTGAAAAACCGGTTAGGTTATTTTTTGTCATGGCACATGTAATATCCGTTTCACTTTCAGCGAGTCAGCATAGACTGAGAAACCCTGGGGTACCTGATATGTCAGGTACCTTAAGAGGTCCGGTCTTATGACCTCACCCATCGGAAAGGGAAGAGATCCCCTAGAAGAGTTGGGTCCCTAACTTGGGTCCAGAGGGTGTAACGTCCGTCTAAGAAATGCTCGACTCGGTGTTCCCTTCGGGTATAATATCCGTTTCCCTTAGGAGTTTCTGGTGAATACGACACTTTCGACATGAGGAGTTTGCAATTTGTCGCATCCTCAGAGGACCTCGGAACGATAATACGTGGAGGACCAACCCTCAGATCTCACCCCGGACTCTGAGACGTGCAGATTGTCCGGGGACGTGACGACCCAGGTGTTGGTGTGAAGGTCGTCGTCTGGGCCGTCGTCCGTGATCTTGCCCCCGAGAGTGAGACGATCTGAAATCCCAGTGGACTCCTCGAAACGTATGTATCTCCACTCGGGATGGGTCAGGTCCCCTGAGCCTGAGAGAACCCCACCCCGGACTCGGAGCCTACAAAATTTTCGACGGCACCACTATGATTAACACGTCCGGTCGACGTTTAGGGGCCGATCTATAAAGTGTTCAAAGTCCAAATGTAGACAGGAGAAGCGGACCGTCTACGCAACACTTGAGGGCAGATGAAGTACTTTACCCTAAAGTGGCCGTCCCTCACATGCCCGAGGTCGTCTCCTTCGGTCTACGAAGACGGGGCTCCTCTTTGGTATGCGACAGTCTCGACCTGCAGATTGAGTTAGAGTAAAAGGTCGACTGTGATGACTTCAGGACTCGGGTGTCTCGACCACTCGGTTTCCCGGTCCTGCTCTTGTGACCACAGGGTCGGGGTCCCGTCCCGAGAAAGATACGAGGTCCGTCTATAATACGTCCTTCCGAAGGACTTTCTCTGGTCCCTAACTTGGGTACCTCGGTTACCATTTCTTGGGAGGACGGTTACGTCTTTGTATTCTCCGGGTCCCAAGGTAGGGACCCACCATTTCTAGAGGACCTCCTCCTTTACCGTTGACTGAGGTCCTAAGAACGGACCTCTTAGGGTACCTGTCTCCTCGGACCGTCCGATGCCAGGAACCACAGTGTTTCTCAACCTGTGTTGACTTCGTTGAATCGTGTGTCCGCGGGACTCTCTACGTCCCGACCTCCCCCACCCCCTCCTAGTCCTTGTTAAGGTTCCCTACCTTTCCTTTATCTCCCCGCCTTCACAACCCCCCGTCCCCGTCTCCATCTCCTTCAGTGGGGTCAAGGAAAGTTCGGTATTCTAAATTCGTCACGGACGAGACAGGTGCGAGATCGGGTCCTTCCGACAACACTTAATCGTCTACCCGTCTTCCTCGGTTCTCGTCGTGTCGTTCCACCCCTCTCCCCGTGGCGGTCCGGTCCCTGCCCAGTCCTCGGGTACTCTGTCGACACACAATGTTTGTCACTACAGGACTCGAGTCCTGTGTGAAGTCTGTCCCGCGTCCGACCCGTGTCAGATAGAAAATCCTGCAAAAGTCTTTTAATTTTCTTTTTTTTAGTACAAGAACTGGTAGGTGCCGTTTACGAGAGGCTCCTGGGCTATTACAATGAATGAACAGGACTCGTTCCTTACGATAATAGTCAGACAACAACCCGTGCGTCTGTGGGTCCTGTCAACTCCTTTCCCCTCCCTGTCCTCTCTAACTCGGTCTTTTCCTGAGATTGCTGTCCTATCGGCCAACGTCGGTGTCCCTCGCTACAGATACGTCTTCCGTCCAGACTCACGGTTCGACACTACTCGTCGACCCCTCCACGCGCCCCTTCACCCCCCGTCCTCCACCCATGTCTTACACGGACCTAGAGTGTTTCTTGGGGGACTGTCACTCGACAGACTCTCGTCCTGCCAGACGGGAGGTCGGGCCCCTCGGGACCAGGACCCTTGTAGACTCGTCTCTGACCTGCCGGCCGAGAGGACCTCTGACACCCTTTTCTCTGACTGGCCCTACTACGACCCACTCTTCGGAACCGACAAAAGATGGTCTAGAGTCGAATGTGACCGAAACGCACCACTCCGAGACAAAACTAAAGAGACAGAAACGACCGAATCTTGACCCCACCTCCCTCCGTCACTACCTTTCACGAGCGGTACCGAGGGTCGACTCTCTTTCCGTGGTCGCTGGGAAGACCTCTGGTCGGTCGTGGGACTGTCTGTCCGGAATTCCCTTATTTCTGGACTACGAAGTCTTTTGTAGACTTTTCGTCGAAAGTAGGGTAGAACGTTTCTACCCGAGGGGGACGGTAGAGAACTGGACGGGGGGAACTAAGGAGCAATAGGGGTATGTCTAGATATTGTCTTAAGGAGGGGGAGGAGACGGTTGACTCCTACGAGACAGGACAGTAGGGGTGCGTCCTCCAGGTCAGGGAGAACCGTGTACTTGGCCAGTAACTCCTCATCTGTGGTTACCTCTGTTTCGACTCTCCTAAACCCCTCCCGGTACCCGAGGGGACCGCCGAGTCTTCCATTTCTTAGACGGACGTCACGTCCTCTGGGTCCAAATTAGAGACCCAGTCCTTCTAGAGGACCTCTTCCCGTACCGATAGGTGAGGTCATAAGAACGGACCTCTTAGGGTACCTGTCTCTTCGGACCGCTCCATGTCAGGTCCCCCAGCGTTTCTCAGTCTGTGCTGATTCCCTGATTATGGTAGTGACAGTGGTCCTTGCACTTTGATTTCCCGTCAGCAGAGAACAAGAGACTGTAAGGGAGTCGGTGAAGGGACTTGAGTCAGGGTCGGAGGTTGGTCCTGGGCGGGGGAGAAGGAGGAAAGGGTAAAGACGAACATAAATATCTCCTGAAGAGATAAAAAAGAGAAAGACGAGTACCGGAGTTCCGGAGTAGAGAGTGGGTTTACTGGATAGTTCCATCAAGAATTCACTTTCGTCAAAGACGGGATCCTCTCGAGATTACGGTCGTCCATTTTATTATTAAAAAGAGAAACGACGTACAAGTTATTGTCTCTCGACCACTCCAGGTCGGTCTAGCTACAGACGGAATGGCGACCATTTGATCGTCACCGATCCGGCCTACGCCTGCGAACTTAAACTTGAACTTGGAGAGCTGTAGGGAGGTGTTTCCGGGAAAGGTTTTTGGTGTGACGTTTTGACTGAAGGTCAAAGGACTCTCGCTGTGGTTCGGGGTCATTTCGAGACCGGGGCCGGCCACAGACTCTTGGTGACAACAAGCGACAAGACAGACGTCTAAGTTGGACACTTACATGGGACGTGAGACCCACGTAGTCCTAGATGAAGGGACCCATTGGGGTCTCGGGTTTTCGGTTCGTGTCACAGAACGAAAATCTCGAATCACAGGGGAAGTACAAGTGACCGCGGCCCTTACTACGTTCGTTACCCTCTTACTTTCGTCACAGCACGATCGGTCCGTCGTATGTATTGGGGAGTGTTTTCGAAGGTCGGGAGTGGAAGTGGAAGGATAGTGGTCCTCCGGGAGTCGGACGTGGACCCGTTGTCCTGGTTAGACGTTGGTGTCACCGTTGGACAGAAACTTAAAGCACTGAAGGTTCATGGGTCACTATGACAAACGCAGATCGAGTACTGGACTAGAGAGGAATCCGACCTCCTGCCCCTCTTCTATTGGATCGGGATTGTCGGATGAGAGTCCAAAGGTTTTGTTTTCCATTACAGGTGTCTGAGGGTCGGACGGAACCTGTTCCAGAGTCCACAAGACTACTAGGAAAATTAGGGTTCCTAGATGTTCCGTCCCAGCCGCCTTTCATGTCTAACTTATCTATTACGATGTAACACACTGTCGTCACACGTATGAGTCAGTCAGTCCTGCAGGCTGAGAAACGTTGGGATACCTGACATCGGACGGTCCGAGGAGACAGGTACCCTAAGAGGTCCGTTCTTATGGCCTCACCCAACGGTAAAGGATGAGGTTCTCTAGAAGGGTTGGGTCCCCAGCTTGAGTGTAGAGGGTGTGACCGTCCATCTAAAAAAAAATTTATATTTACATAAATAAAAGTAACCTCCAATTAATGAAATGTTATAACATAACCAAAACGGTATGTAGTTGTACTTAGACGGTGTCCATATGTGCACAAGGCGTAGGACTTGGGGGGAGGGTGGAGGGAGGGGTATGGTAGGGAGACCCAGTAGGGTCACGTGGTCGGGGTTCGTAGGTCATAGTAC
>SJYO01013871.1:46203574-46357874 GCA_006410555.1 Capra ibex
ACGGATTATACGATGACCTCTAGTCACCTCTTTAATGAGGTCTTTCTTACTTCTCTACCTCGGTTTCGTTTTTATTATGGGTCAACACCTACATTGACCACTATCTTCGTTCTAGGCTACGACATTTCTCGCTATGACGTATCCTTGGACCTTACAATCCAGGTAGTTAGTTCCGTTTAACCTTCACCAGTTTGTCCTCTACCGTTCTCACTTACAGTTATAAGATCCTTAGTCGCTTGATTTTACCTGACCTTACCCACTTAAATTGAGTGTACTGGTAATATAGATGATAACACCCGTCCTTAGGGAATCTTCTTTACCTCTTCGGTAGTACCAGTTGTTTTCTCAGACTTTACGTCATGAACCTACGTTAGAGTTTTTGCTGTCTTACTAGAGACAAGTAAAGGTTCCGTTTGGTAAGTTATAGTGTCATTAGGTTCAGATACGGGGTTGGTCATTGCGACTTCTTCGACTTACCAAGATACTTATAGATGTTCTGGAAAATCTTGATTGTGGGTTTTGTCTACAGGAAAAGTAATATCCCCTGACCTTACGTTTTCATCCTTCAGTTCTTTGTGGACCTCATTGTCCGTTTAAACCGGAACCTTGTGCCTTACTTCGTCCCGTTTCCGATTATCTCAAAACGGTTCTCTTGCGTGACCAGTATCGTTTGTGGGAGAAGGTTGTTGTGTTCTCTTCTGAGATGTGTACCTGTAGTGGTCTACCAGTTGTGGTTTTAGTCTAACTAATATAAGAAACGTCGGTTTCTACCTCTTCGAGATATGTCAGTTGTTTTTGTTCTGGTCCTCGCCTGACACCGACTCTAGTACTTGAGAAATAACGGTTTAAGTCTGAATTTAACTTCTTTCATCCCTTTTGGTGATCTGGTAAGTCCATACTGGATTAGGGAATACTAATATGTCACCTTCACTCCTTATCTAAATTCCCTGATCTAGACTATCTATCTCACGGACTACTTGATACCTGTCTCCAAGCACTGTAACATGTCCTCTGTCCCTAGTTCTGGTAGGGGTACCTTTTCTTTACGTTTTTCGTTTTTCCGACAGACCCCTCCGGAATGTTTATCGACACGGTCGTCCCGAGAGGGGTTTATGGACCGACTGGGTTCTCTCTAAGGACTTTAAGACGTTCAAGTAAGGAGGACGTATTCTTCAATTTTATGTTTTATGTCGTGTCCCGACTACAAAACTCAAATATAACCGGTACTCTGATCTATAACCCCACTTTCTAGAGTCGTTCCGAGGATCTTCCAACCTCTGGTCTGGGGTCTCTCTGACCCTCCTCCCCCACTGGCCCGGAGCTAGGGTCCGAGAGCGACACACTGCACCCAATTAAGTGGAGACCCGGAGATAGAAGGGTGACGTTTCATCTTGTTTTTATTTGAATAGAACGAGGAACGTTTCATTTCTTATCGAAATGTCCAACGACCAATCCCTTTACCAAGACACTATTCTTATTGTTCTGGAATCAGGCTCGGTCCAAAACAAAAGTGTGTCTCATTGAACACATTAGGAAGGTACTAAGGTCTCTACCCTCGATACTGACGAGGGCAAAACGTCTACTTCTAGAACCCGGTTGATCGAAACCCAAGGGGTCGGTCCCACCCCCAACCTCACGATTCACCGTCTCGGTCCTTCCTTGGGTCCGGTAACCAGGGACCTCGGGTGTGGAACTGATGGTCTGAGACGTCGGAGACACACGTCCCGGACACCCGTGTCTCCTATACGGTCCGACGGAGAGGATGACAAGAGGTCGCGTGCTCCCCAATCCAACGGAACGAGTGTTTTGTCCCCGTCGGACCCCAGGAATAAGATGACTCTTGACTCCTCGATAGATCTGGGTGCAATTCCGACGTGGAGCCTTCCTCAAGAGGTGAGGTCATACCCCATCCCTGGACAACAATTTTTTTCTATCAGAACGATCTAAACTAAAGACTGTGGCCCTGAAGTAAACTTAGGACAAACTCTTTTCCGACCAAAAGGAAGACCGTGAGACGTCCAGACTGTCGCACCCCTCCCTCCTTTTCGGGTCTCGGAAACAATGGAAATTAATCCACACGTGAGTAACTAACTAACTAACTAAAAAGAAGGGGCTCAACGTTCTCTCCTGTCGCCGGACGAGGGGTCCACGAACCTAGGACGGCGACCTTACTATTGTTCGCGATTCGTCCCGGGTGCGTGGTAGGGTCCCGACGTTCCGGAGGTGGCCGAGGGACAGTTTGGAGTTTAACTAAGACTTTAACGAAACTCCTACATTTCACCACTTGTTAAACTTTGGGCACATTAATAGACTTACCGACAACGACCCACTGGACCGGTAGTGACGGACTCTGGTAGACTTCTCCGGCCTCGAATGCCAAGGTTTTGCTTTAACATTTTCTGGATGACCCCTTAGAACCTAAGTTCGTCCTGTCTGGCCGGGGCTTACGAGGACCGAGTCTCCTATCCTCACCCCACCGAGACACCCGTTTAATTTTTCCAATGGGAGCCTTTATGGGAGTCTGTCACCGAAATGTCTGTCTGACGAGTTAGTAGACTCACAGACGTCCCGTGGTCGGCACACGGACCGTGGTATTCTCTGTGCTGTTCGTCTCCTTCTCCTCCACGGGGGGAGGACCACTACGTTCACTCCTCTTGTGACTGTACACCTTTTACAATTTGGTATAGCACACAAAGCAACCTTCGGTCCTCCTCGATTATGAGTTTACTCACCACTGTGTGCTTCACTCAATGTTCTCCCTGGCGTCCAGTCCGGTGCAGGGGACAGTGTTCACGAGTGTCGGAGGATTCTATCTCTTTGACTCCGGGTCTCTAGTGGCCAGGTCCGAGGGTCGTACCACCGTGTCCACACTTACCGGTTAGGTGTCCTTCGTTACTCTTTCGGTACTACGACACCTCAGGGGTACGGTCGGTGCAAAAACTTTTTCTTTGAGAGTCCTAGTGTAAGGTCTTTCTTCTTTTGATCTTGGACTCGAGGCCCCACAGTCGCACAAACGTCGCGGTTCCAAAAGTGGTGAATTTTAAAGACACTTGTTTGTCATCAAGGTTGTCTTTCGGTTCAAACTCGTGACCGGGACACCCCTGCTGTAGAGTTTTTGTACAAAAGTGTTCTTTAAATAAATTTCTGTCGTAGGAGACAACGTGTCTGTCGAGGAAAACACCCGTACGGCAACCCACTAAGGACGCTCTACGGGGGAGAAGTCGGACAGGACCCGTGAGACCGGAGGGTCCCAGAGGGTGACTGGGGAAGGTACCCACCGGTAATTGGGGGTGAGAAATCCGAGGACCAGTACAGTCCCCCTCAAACGTCTCCTGGTCGTTGGAGGTCCTTAGTCCCTGGAATAGGGTAAAACGAGAGAAGGAGAGAAAATAGGAATCGTAACGTTTTATATGTGTTACACTTTAAAGGGTGAGTGCATAAGTTCACAGTAATGCACGTCCGTGTGGCAACCCGTCGGAAGTGGTGGTATGTAACGGTCGTGAAAAACAGAGTGGTCAATCGTGTCACGGACCCTTCATTATCTACGAGTCTAACCCCCGTCCTCCTCTTCCCCTGCTGTCTCCTACTCTACCGACCTACCGTAGTGACTGAGCTACCTACGCTCAGACTCACTTGAGACCCTCAACCACTATCCCTCCGGACCACACGACGCTAAGTACCCCAGAGTTTCTCAGCCTGTGCTGACTCGTCGACTTGACTTTTATGAACAACTTACTTACCCACGTAACTCCCCGGACTGTACCTTAGGGTGTCTCGACGTTCGTAAGTCGACACGACTAGAAGAGTAGTGGGGTCCAGGGGTGAGGTGAGGGGTCAGTCACTGAAGGTCGAGACGGAGTTGTTGACAGGGACCCCGGGTCCTTCCACGTCCTTGGAGGTGGGATCCTACTACGGTTGAAGGTGCTAAAGGATGAACCACAAGTGAACTTTTTTTTCTTTTCTTTATCTTTTCGTCCGAGGAATGTCAGTTGTAATTTTCGGTTGTTCTTAATCGGGGTCTCTTTTTGACCCACCTCGTGGAACCCGACTAGGCGTGCCACCCGGCCTTAGGAGGTTCCACGTGTCATAGTTTTGCATTCGGTCGCCCAAGGTGTCTCGTCCGGGCCGTTCTCGACTAGACGGTTGATAGACGGTGGAAGAATGGTGGAAGGGAGGTGGGAGGGCGAGGTGGGAGGATTCCTTAGAGTCCGGACCGTGTTCTTTGTTTGCTCCCCGAAATGACAGGGACATTAACGAGGTTTGGGGTAATTAATGTACCATTCGGAGGTTGTTATCTGGGTGACGGACGGAATTGTGTTCGAGGTGAGCCCCGCCTAAGCCCCGGAGGTCCCGGAGTCAAAGGTGGGATATTTTACTCTCCAACTACTTACGATTCGAGGAAAGTCCGAGGAGTGAGATACTGAGCCTTGGACCTCTCGGACATCGGAGGAACCTGCGGGTTTCCGTGTTCTGTTGATTAATGAAGAGTGTGACAGTGGTATTTTACAGTTTGTGATAGATGTTTCTGTCGTCCGGTCTTAGTGTTTTGAAAGAGAGGACCGACTTTTCCTGGCCGGGGTCCGATCCCCCGACCACTCCCCGTTGCTACTTTGTCCGACGGTTCAGGGTCTGAGTCCGGCCTAGGGTAGCTCGACGTTGATGAATAATTCCACCGTAAATAACGGCAATCTCGGAAGGTTCGTTGAATGTTCCGGTAGATTTCAGCATGGACGGAAATCTAAGACGGTGGAAGGAGAGATTCTTGTCCATAGGGAATGAAATGTGTTTGTCGACAGGACCTGTGACACGCCTCTGATGTGAAAAACCACTTTAAAAAATACATCGTCTCAGAGGATGTCGATTAGAAATTTTTTTTTTAAATCGGACTAGTGGGAGGTGGTTAGATGGGGAAAAGGTGTAACTTCGAAAACCTACGACCAAAACTAACTTCGTTCTCCATGGACACTCCGTGGTTGGTTACATAGCAACGGTAGGCACTTTCCGGTACGTGTGTGCGTGTGTGCATCAATGTTACACGTTTGTTTCCGTGAGACCAACTCGGCCAAGACTGGTCACGTCGGGGGTGGGGCGAGGGACGGGGACCCAGGTGGGTAGGGGTTCTCTCCCGTCCCCCAGACCTCACCCCGGTCGACGAATCGAGGTGGAAGGGGTAACAAAAAGATGTCCCCAAGTTGACCGTAACTCCCGTCCTGTTCAGAGGCGCCACGGGCACGGGTCGGGAGTCGGTGATATACGGTCAAAAGAGGGGGTGGGGTGGTCAGTGGTATTGTTGGTTGTGGGACAGGAAGAGGGTCGGAGGATGGTGGGGGTTGTGCGACCGTTTGTGAAGACCTCGACCAGGTGACGTACGGGTCGGACGGGTCTCGGAGTCAAAGACCTACCCGTGAGGTCAAGAGGACGGTCGCTTCCTGACGGGATCTCACGGACCGGGGAGAACCGGTCTCAAGGGTTTAACGATAGACACCGATTTCTGACTGACCAAACAAACAAACAAATTGAGAATTTTATAGTCTCTGGTTATTAAACCCCTTCATTTTATTTTTAATTAATTATCTTTTTTTTGTACACGAATCTACAGTATCGTTATAGTGTGAAGTTCTTTTCAAAGATTTATAAATAAGAATTAAAGATCTGTCTGACCATTGTTGGACAATGGGTCCCTGGTGTAAAGATCAGTGGGATCCGGTCACCACAAATCCGGACACCAGACCCTTGAAGTATCTTTACGGTCAAAAGGTCGGGTAGGGTCTGGAACACTTAGATATTGGGACCCCACCCCGGGTCGTTACGCATTTGTTCTGAGGTGTAGTAAGACTACGTACGAGTTCAGACGGTCGGTTACGAAATTCGTCGGGGAGGAGAGTGTCAGTCAGTTGATCCGACCCTAGGGTCCTTGGGATATCTTTTTTTCCAGATGGACTCCCAAGATCTTGAAAGGTCCAGTCCTGAGACCGGTACAAGGGATGTTGTACACGGTGACTTAATCTTCTCGGGAGACTCCGAGTCGGTGTCCGATACTTCTACTCCCTCCCCCTTTCTCCTACTTTTAATTCTAGTAACCTCGGGGTGTGACGGTCCTTTTATGAACAATTAATCCCGGTCTGAGGACCTCTAGTCGTTCCCTCCGAACGGCCTCTGGTGATCAGAGGTAATCGTAAAAGGGTTCCCCCTGTAGGTCCAATATTTTATCCTCCCGGCACACACTAAACGTATATTAAACGTACACGGATGAACCTGGCGTGAGAGAAGAGGTCGTTAAAAGTTGTCTTAATGCTAGAAAAGAATCTTTTGGTGACGACGGGATTCCCAACAGTGAATAGTAAAAAGGACTAAAGAGGAGGAGGAGTGAGAGGGAGAGACTGTTTAGGTGTTGGGATTCGTTTTAGATTCCTTCCGTCTCTTCGTGTCTTCACCCCTGTCACCGACGAAGAGTCTCTTTTACCATCGGTCGTAACAAGGACCGTCTCGTAGTGGATTTAACTTGTCTGAATCCTCAAAGTGTTTGAACCCTTTATTTCTAAAATTCCCCTCTCATGGTTTAAAAGTACATCCGTTGTAAATGACAGAGGTGACGATACTTTCTATCACGTAGCCCTTTAAGGACCACCAGGTCATGAATCCTAAGACACAAGAGGGACGACTCCCGGGTTCAAGTTAGGGACCAGTCCCTTGATTCTGAAGTATTCGGTACACCGTACCGATTTACTTATGTTCTTATCACGTAGAATAATGGTTTCTATGACCTTCCTATATTTAGAGTCTTATTCCCTGTTGGGAAACTTCTCTCTAGTTGAATTAGAATCTCACTTTTTAAGTGATGTAATATGACCAAAAAGAGTAAACAAGGATTTGATCCTAGACGTAGGACCGAAGTGGTTCACGGTCGACCCGTTGGAGCCTGAAGGCAGAAGGTCGAGTCTCGACCCTGTCACTCTGGACAGAACGTTCCTAGACGTTACTCGACGTTTCGTTTCGTTGGAAAAGTGTGCCGTCCACGAATTTTACGGTAACGATGAAAGGTGGTGGGTAACGGAAAGAAATTAGTGTCGACAACAGTAATAATGATCCGCCAACAAAAGTCAAGTCAAGTCAAGTCAAGTCAGGGAGTCAGCACAGACTGAGAAACGCTGGGGTACCTGACGTCGTGCGGTCGGAAGGGACAGGTAGTGGTTGAGGACCTCGAACGGATTTGAGTACAAGTAGTTGAGTCACTACGGTAGGTTGGTAGAGTAGGAGACAACAGGGAAAGAGGAGGGTAAAGAACGGTGAGGGAGGTTTGTTTTCTTTTAGTAAGGACGGTGAAAGACAAAGGTCTGACAAGTACTTCCAGACCTAAAATTTTGGTCTTAATGTTCTTTATCTAAGTTCAACTTTTTTCTCGATGCAGGTTCTGAGGGTTTCTTTCCCATGACAACCCTGTGTGTTGGAAAGAAAGAAAGAAGATTCGCTCCCCGTCTGAAAAAGAAAAAGAAAAGAAAAAAAGAAGTTTCCTACCGTTCGTCGGAATAAAGTCTTCCGGATCCTTTCCTCGACAGGCGGGTTCGGATGTTCGAACCCGTCCGTTTAATGAAAGGGCTCAAAAGAAAGTTTTGTCCAAAAACTCGGAGCTTCGGGCACTCAAAGAGAAGGAGACGAAGGGTGGGTCGGACCCAGAGGCCTCTCTGGTTCCATACCCGTGCAGTGTGAGCGGTTGAGCCCGACCCGCGTCGTTGGGGAAGGTACCGGACCACTCGGGTGGGCAGAGATGTCACGACGACAAAGATCCTCTGTGTCGTCGTCCGGAGTGTACGGGCCGAGGTTCACAGTTGTGTTTCATTGACGGACGGGGGGCATACTATTTAATCACGTGTAGAAAAGTCGGTTAAGCCCGGGAGTCAATACAGTATTCGTTGGAAATTATTACCAAGGGTCTAAGTAAGGTAGTTGTTGTCCTTTCCTTTTTCCAGACCGTGGACGTCCAGTTCGGGTCTCGAGAGAGACTGGTGGAGGGACTGGAGGACGGGGACCAAAAGTTTCTTTTCGGGTCCTGATCCGTACAGTAGCCACACAAGGGGGTCGTCGGTGCGGGAGGGGTACCACCCTCGGTCACTCCTGTACACTTGACGGTCGAGTGGTGACTTGGAGGGAAGGGCACAGGTAGTGTGTCGTCCGTGTACCGTTTACTGACTTTATTTACTTAGTTTTTTCTCATTTACCTTAAAGTGGGAACAGACGGATTTTACCTCGGTCCCTGATACTCTCGTCAAGGGTCAACACCCGTCAAAACGGAGGTACCCTGTAGACCGTTAGCGACTTCTGTAAAAACCAACAGTGGTTGAGTCCTCAACCCTACCACAATGACCGTAGATCTTCTCTCTCCAGTCCCTATAACGATTTATAGGAAGTTACGAGTCCTGTTAGGGACGTGTTGACTACTCTTTTAACTCCAAGTCTCTCCAGTTCATTCAACGGGTTCTTGTGTGTCGATAAATCACTGACCCTACCCTGAGCTTGATTGGACACTGACTGTGGTTTAGACATCAGAATCGACCATGGAGCGTCCCTTTCGGTCCCTCGTCTTCCCTCGGTTTTCCGTACGTTCCGAATACATACCTTTTTAATAAGTAATTATAAACGGAAATAAGACTAAATAGAAGTAACTATTCTGTTCATCTTTGTCTTCGGTGGAACTTGGTTTATAAAGAAGGGTTTTTCGAACGAAACTGAGGACTTTAAGGGGTCACTCAATCAGAAGGTCCAGTTCCGTTCTTAGAGACATGAAGACGGAGTCAGGAGGATAGAAGAATCGCGTAGTCCTTGGAGGGTAGACGAACAGATCGAAGACGGACAGCGAGTTCCTACCGTAGTCCTGAAGGGGGGGATGTCTCGGTCCAGACTGGAGGACTGGACTGGGAACAGTCCCTGTAGCTTCCTCGAGAGTCCATCGTAGGTTGGGTGTACGGGTCCGAAATCCGCGTAGGACCTCGGGATCAGGGAGGACCCAGAACGTTGGTCGACCGGGTGAAGGGACGGACTGGGAGTCCGAGTGGGGTCTAGAGTCTGTCCTGGAGGGACTCCGGTAGGTCCGTCGCCTACAGGTCTGGTGGGAAGGATCGTGACCGGGACGGGGTCTTGCGAACAGGAGGACCCCAACGGACCAGTGGACTGTGGTGTCAATTAGTACAATGGGTGGCCCAGTGGTGAGTCAAGACGAGGAGGTCGTCCGTCGGTTCACTACTAAGACAAATAGTACCAAAATGTGTGAACACCGAGAAATAAATATTTCCAGTTACAAATGGTCGGATAAAAGACCTGAGTCTGACGGACCCAAGTTTGGGGTCGAGACGACGAAAGATCGGTACCTTGAAACCCGTCCGATGAATTTACGAGACACGGAGCATACTTGTCGTTTCCCTTATTGTCGTGGGTGGAGTGTCGTTACAACCCTCTTGATTCTCGAATGGACTCGCGGACCGTGTATTAATTACGAGGCATTGCCAGTCGAGGCCAGTACAGTGAGAGGGACAGGGACGGTGTCCCACGGTCCTGTCATAGGGTCTGTAGTAACGAGTCGACACACAATCTGTGTTTCGGTCACGACCCACTCTACGACCCCCGGCCACTTATCTCTTCGAGAGGGTACTACGGCGCCCCGTCCCCACGGAGTCATTCACAGGTGACTGAGGCGCACTCGGAAGGACTGGTGTCTACGAACTTAAAGAAGGGAGTCAAGGATGACAGTCGAGTAGACTGTAAGGGTACCTATAAATACTTAGGGTCTTCGAGAACGTACATACCAAGTAGACTAGAAGGGACACAATATCAATTATGAGAGGACAGGGAAATATCCACACCTGGACTCCGAGTCTCTCCAATTTACTAAACGGGTTTCAGTGTGTCATGAGTTAGACACTTAGGTTTCTGTCCCAAAGAGAAAGGGTCTGGTCGACACCGTGGTAAGTGTCCTTGTCCTGGGGGATTTCGACACCCTACTTAAACAGAATATGGATCCTTTTGAGTCTCTCTTAGACGGTTCTTACTCGGGTCCCTTCACCGAGAGCTCGGACGGACCCTTAAGCTGAGTGGGCCCCTCTCCTACACCTTTTTTACCGGTGGGAAGACGTTGTGACCACACCGACATTTTACCACGTTGGTGAAACTTTTTCTCCTACCACCAAGGAGTTTAAGTAATTAAATGTTTGTAAATTTTACCTTGATGGTATGTTAACTCGTTAGAGCAAAGACTCAATGCATGGGTTTTCTTAACTTTCGTCCCAGAGTTTCCCTTTCAACGTGTAGGCACAAGGATCGTCGTAATAAGTGTTATTGCTTCTCGGACTTCGTTGGGTTTACAGGTGGTTACCTACTCACCTGTTCATTTTACACTAGGTATGTGTGTCACCTTACAATAAGTCGAGATTTTCCCTTCCTTTAGGAGATAGTGTACGATGTTGTGCGTACTTAGAACTCCTGTAATACGATTAACTTTATTTCGTCAGTGTTCTTCTGTTTCTGACATAATGATATCTACTCCGGAGATTTTCGTCAGTTTAAGTATTTTTGTCTTTCACCGTGGTTCCCGACCTCCCTTCCTCCTTGCCCCACCACAAATTATCCGTGCGCACAGTCTAAACGTTCTCCTTTCTCAAGATCTTCGACAAAGTGTTATTTCACTTGTATGAATTGTGATGCTTGACATGTGAAAGTTTGTCAATTCTACCATTTTAAACAATGTGAAAAATGGTGTGTGTGTGTGTGTGTGTGTGTGTGTGTGTGTGTGTTCAATTTCAGGGAACGAACCCAGGACGGGGTCTATTTATTTGAGGTTTAACTCCTGATTTGAGGTTCGTCGTTACCACAGTTTGGGGGTAGAGGGTGGGGTGGAGGGGAGTGAAGGGGTACTCGGACACCGATCGGACGTTAGTGACGACACAGAGGAACAATGAGCTTCATATCAGGAACCCGGTTATTGTGACCCGACCTTCAGACAATCTTGACGTCTCGGAGTCGGGAGGAGATCTGAATGACTTACCATGTACGCACGATTCAGCGAAGACAGCACAGACTGAGAAACGCTGGGGTACCTGACATCGGGTGGTCCGAGGAGACAGGTACTCTAAGAGGTCCGTTCTTACAACCTCACCCAACGGTACGGGAGGAGGTCCCCTAGAAGGGCTGAGTCCCTAGAAGGACACAGAGAATACAGAGGACGTAACCGTCCGCCCAAGAAATGGTGATCACCGTGGCCTTCGGATGTAGAATAATTCTTAGGACAGAGATCCCGGAGCCATTCATCTCGACCAGGGCGTCTCCGACCTTCCGTCTCTTGTGTACATAGTGGGGAGAACCCGGGTCGTGGGAACAATCCTCTACAGAAACACCCACTTCAACGGTCTAACTCGTTTGTTTTTAAGTTCTAATTTAGACTTAAACTTAAAGTGAAGTTAAAATTAAAATCTATTTACTATTTGCTCAAAATCATGTTTGTACAGGACACGTTATAAAAAAAGGTAACACATGGACTTTGAGTCTAAATCAACCCGTAGTACATAAAATAGACCGTTGGAAGAAGTACCTCGGGTCACAACCCCCCTCTCCTCTCTGTTCGCCCACCCTCCCAGTGACGTTTATTACCGGCTCAAACGACTCTCGACGACCTTGATCAAGTCCCCTACTACCCACCACCGTCCATCCCCGTCGTGCCCCAGGGTTAGTCTTTTCACAGAGGTCGACTCGAAGGAACCTCTGATCTCCTTCTTCTCGGGTGTCAACGGGGGAAAAGAGGTCCGGTCGGGTGGGAAGGTCTCTGGGACTACCGACTTTCTTCCCAAGTCGGACGTCCGGTGCGTTTCGCGACCGGGAGGAAAAATTACTCGGTAAGACGACCCTGAAGTGCGCATCCGTCCGCCCGTCCGTGATAAACGTCGGTTGCCTTCGCAGGACTGTCCCGACAACCACCATACCAAAGGAGTCGAAGGGGAGGAGCGGACCTCAGATGTGTCGGCGAACCCTACTGGTTTCAGGAGAGACCTCCCGTACCACTGGTCCCCGTCCCTTGGAAGAGAACAGGAGAAAACCCAGACAGTTGTGGTGGTATAGTAGACGGACCCCTTACAGAGGTTCTCGTGGTTAATCTCGACCCTATTTGACACACACCGACGTCTTCGGTCGTCTCGTCTCTGTGAGCCTTGGGTCTCTGAAGACGTAGTTGTCCATGACCCCTCGACTCCTTTTGTGGGTCGTGAACAGGTGTCGACCTTTAAACGATCCCCCTTTAGACCTCGTCGTTATGACTTACTCCGAGTGTCCTGAGTCCCTGAAGACTTTTAAATTGTGGACAGTCCTACGTCCCTTTGTCGGTTTCCAAGAGATATTAGACCACTCCTGGTCCTTGAGTCTAAATGGTACCTTACCTCCAATAGGGGTGGTCCTGGGTAGCACAGGTTCCAGTACGGTAAAAGAAGAGGAGGGGTTCGGGGTAGGGACGGGACGAACCACGTCTAAGGGTAGAAACAAGTTCTCGGGTGAGACACGGAAAATGATTCGGAACCTGGGGATTCTTCGGTGAAGGACGAAATTCGTTTCACCCTTCGTTCCTCCATCTGACTTTGGTCGGGGCTTAGAGTGTGAGGGTCACCTTACCGTCGGGGATTACCCGCACTACCCAGTCGGAGAGTCCAACCCACGACGTCTCAAACTGGGGGTGAGACGAGGTAGGTCGACAGGTCTCTCAGGTCCGACCCACTTGAACACAGGTCGAGACTGGGAATCCCCCCGAGTTAATCGAAGTACTGGGGGAGGAGGTCTCACATTGTGTTTTACCTCGCTTCAGCTACTTGTTTGGGAACCTCTGTCCAGAACACCTACCTCCCCATCGAAACTCATGTTGGATTTACGGAATTCGGGGGTCGGGTCGGGGAGAGTCCCTCCTAGTCGGCGGGGACGACTGGGGTGGGGAGAACGGGGACCTTCAAGTGTAGGGACTGACAGGTCGGGATTTCTGGATTGTTACCCGAGGGGTAGGAAGGGTGGGTGTGGAACCGACGGTGACGGTTGGTGGGCCCTGTCTGTCACGATCGGGACCCTGAGGTCTTTGTGAGGACATGAGTCAAGGGGAGGAGTGTCTACTTCATCTTAGTCCTAACAGGTTTCTTACTCTCAACTGATTTCAGTCCGTACCCACAGACGGATCCGTCCTTCGGTGTTCAATATGGACGGTCCTCCACCGACACCATGCCACTTTTCAGTTCTCTGGACCATGAGGACACACTGGAACTCGTTCAACGGTCCGGAGAGACCCGAAGTCATTTTACTCCTATGCACATAGGTAGTGTGTATCAACGGCACTCTTAACATATTTCGTTATTTACACTTGTGTATAACGTGTTTCGATCGTGTCACCATTTCTTAGACGGACGGTGGCGTCCTCTACGTTCTCTGAGTCTAAGCTAGGGGCCCAGTCTTTCTGGGGGACCTCGTCCTTTACCGTTAGGTGAGGTCATGAGAACGGACGTTTTCAGGTACCCGTTCCCTCGGACGACCCGATTCAGGTACCCCAGGGTTTCTCAGTCTGTGCTGACTCGAGTGTGTGTATGCGTCGTGTGTCTTCTGCGAGGTGTTTGCAACGGGACAGGTTTTGGAAATCGATTTCGGGACAGGGATCGACCTGTATTACTGGTTCCAATTACGGAAGTCCCTTCGTCGTTGTAGTAGTAAAGACTTGTGTCCTTGACTATGTTCTGTCACAGATGACAAAACTGGCTCCGGAGATCCGGTCGAGGTGGGTCTGAAGTCTAAGGTCTTTGTGTAGAGGGGTTTTCAGGACACAGGGGGCCCCTGAGGTCTACTTCTACGGGAACTTCTAGGTCGAGACTTCTACGGTTCAGGTCTCGGGTGCACGTTTCGTGACCACGACAATCGACTGCCATATCAGAGGACGATCCACTGTCGGTACACGGTTCGAATTATGTGTAGGAGTATCGTCGGGACTCCAGTCGTGAGAGCCAATGGTAGTGGTAGCATGTCTGCTTCACTCAGGTGTAGGGTCGGGGATATCGATGACTTGTCTTTGGACGCGAGTTTCACGATCGTCTCACAGACTGGGCCCCCAAGAGCTAGGACCTACTTCTCCTTTAGTAGACCCCTCCGAAATTTTGTCTGACTAGGGAAGACTAAGGTACCCAGACCCACCCACTCCCGGAGGTACAAACTCTTCAAGACCCCGCTACGGTCACACGTCGGACCCACGACTCTCCCGCACGACTCGAGTCAGCCAGGGATGGGAGAGAGCGGTGGGTGGGGTCCACCAGAGTGGTCCCACGCGCCGTGGTCGTGATCCGGGGTGGGGGAAGGGGTCCCGGTGTGTGGACGTGAGTTGAAGATCCGAAGACCCGGACGTCCACGAATCTCCTTTGACTCCGACCCACCACTGGAATAATAGTCCCCTTCGGGTCGATAGACAGAGGACGAGAGACGGCGGGGGACACCTGTGGTCGCTCATCTTGTACAGTGTCTTAAGTGAAAGGAAGGAAGGGCGGAGGGACGTCCGACCAGACCTTGGTGGACGAAGTTTGTAGGCGTGACACACTCCGAAGGTAGAAGGAGGTGAAGGGACCAAGGACCTCTCCGGGGAGACGGAAGGGGTCCGACTAGGTGCTCCACTTCGAGTCCGTCGGGGAAGGTCTGGTCGATGTCCGGACGTGTTTCCGATGGTACCACCTGTCCGGTAAGAAGTGGACCTTCCCATTTTAGACACCCGGGTAGGAGGGACACCAGTTTGGACCGAGTGAACTCGGGTTGTGACCCGTCTTCGGTTGTGTAGCAAGTAAATAAACGGACTGGAACTGGGACGACACACATGGGGTCCCGTCCTCGTCAGCAAGACCCCTGCCGGAGATAACAAACGAGTTAGGATACGGATCTGGAGGTCAAAGGGGTAGCGAAGGTAAACGAGGATTACACTTTTCTAGAATGGGGACTCATCCACGAGGATCACGGTTCTTCTCCTCACCTACCGACCTCTGGGGACTGTCCCAGTCGGTCGGGAACGGGTACTTCCAGTGACGTACGGTTCGAAACGGCTCCCTCCGTGGACGTCAGGGAGTCCCAGAACCACACCTTTCTCTATTTGAGACGAGACTCGCCCGTTGAAGGGGGGTGCCTGGTTCCCGTGTCGGGACCGGACGAGGGGAGAGGACCCTAGGTTCGGGTTCCCGAGTCGGACAATTATCCAAGACTCGGGGGGTCCAGGACATTCGTGTTCCGAGTCCCCAAAGGAAATTATGTCTTCTCTACCTAACTTTCTCTGTCCTTGTCTGTCTGTTTAGAACCATTCGTAGTCTTCAGACAAAGAGGAGAATTTTTGACGGGCAGTTAATTGTTCGTAAACACTCGTTAAGGTCTTGTGCACGTGCCCACACACACACAACTTACGACTAAACATTGGCTCAGTAATTTACCCCAAGGATTCCCGACCGCCACCACTATTCACACTCGAGTGGGGGAACAAATGAGTCTCTACTGGACCACGTCCCCGTCCTCCCATCCCCGTCATCTCCGTGTACTATGGTCAAGTTTAGGACGGAGGTCGGGAATTCGGTGGACTCACACTGGCGTCCGGTCAGTGAGTAAAGAACACACAGTCAAAGGTAGACGAATCACCCCAATTATTTTGTGAATCGTCTCACGGAACACGTGTGAGGTCTTTACGATCGACCTTGATACACACACACAATCAGTAAGTCAGCATGAGTTGGGAAACACTGGGGTACCTGACATCGGGTGGTCCGAGGAGATAGGTACCCTGAAGGGTCCGTTCTTATGATCTCACCCAACGGTAAGGGAAGAGGTCCCCTAGAAAGACTGGGTCCCTATCTTGGGCCCAGAGGACGTAACGTCCGTCTACTAAATGGTAGACTCGGTGGTCCTTTCAGGGTACCCCTCTGTATTTCAGTTTATAAGTAAGGTAGTTATGAAAAACAACAGTTTTCCTTATTTGGTGTCGTGTACGTTTTTACGTTCACCTAGAATTGTTATATAATTTACTCTTCCTGAAGCTTCTCATATATGTTGTATTATTCAAAACTTATCCGATCTTCATTGAAGTCATTTTATATAAATAATCCTTATGTGTATCTAATCTACGTTACCTTAATCATTTTTCTTTTCGTTTTACTACTTCTAACTCCTTCCACTACTGGAGCCCACCCTTCCGGACTCCGTTCTGGAATACGGACCTACATCTAAACGGTTTAGGAGCGAAACGAAACTCACTACTCAAGAATAATGTATTTGAATAATACATTGTTATGGACATCCCTCGCCCCGTCCCTTATTCGACGAATAATGTATTTGATTTTTTTTATTTATTTATTTGGGATTTATTGATGTAGTAATTTATTTTAGTCTGGTACGGACCTGATTATCTCCCTTACAATAGTCGGTTTCTAACACTAATTCGGTCAAAATTCGTAGTCGCCATGTGTTCCTTCTTTTGTTTATATGACCCGAAGGTGCCGACCGATCTATGATAAGGTCCAGACCCAAACGTGGTCGTTCACATTATTATTATTATTTTAGAGGTGGGATAGTCTCGAGTGTAAGATCACATCCCTTTATCTGTAATTTGTTTTATATATCACAGTCGTATCTTCTCCATATCTCTCTTTACTTCTAGGTCCTCTGTCCTTCGTCCCCCAGGTCCTTCCGACGTGTCTCCTTCACTGTAAGTTCGTTTCCGGACTTCTTCCCCCTCCTTCCCCCGGACGTCTAGAGACCCCCGACTCGAGGTCCGGCTCCCTTGTAAAGTCCGTTTCCGGAACTCCGTTCTCCCGGGTCCTACCCCTCCTCCGGTCACCAACCTCCCCAGTCCTCTCCTTTACCCTCGGGACGTCGAGTGAGGTTTCTGAACCTGGAACTCACTGCACCCCTCTGTGACCTTCCAAGACTCTTTTCCTCTTCGGGTAACTGTGTAAAATTTCCTAGGGAGACCGATCTGACGACCCCTGTCTCCGATCCTGAGATTAGTCCTTCGTTGACACTAGTAGGTCCAGTCTCTACCCTACGACCCCGGACTCTCCGGTGTCCTCTCGTCCACTCTTCACTGGTTTAGCACTATGTCACTACTGGGTCGACGACGAGAAGACCCGGGAGGTTCCGGCTGTCGTTTCTGGTCTGTGTGTAGGTCTGTAGGTGCTACGTTGCAGATGCTAGTCGAGGTGCCGACCAGTGCGTCGTAGGGCGACGGGACGTCTCCGGGACGAGGAACCTGGGACCGAGACCCGTCGACGGAGGAGACCCAGTAGTGTGAGAAAGGGTTTGGGAGAACGTCGACTTTTAGAACCAGTAGACACACCGATCTGTCCACTGTGACCAAGAGGTGGGTCTCAGACACCCAGGGTGCTAAAAGGTGGGGTGCTGTTCCGGAAGGGGACGTGGGCTTGGTCCTAAAGGTACCCGGGAGTAATGTTCAAAGTTACACCGGTCACAGTCTCGGGTCCCTTCGAAACTTAGGTGCCGAGGGTGACTTTAGTGGCCTCAGGGTGGGGATCCCTGACGACGGTAGGCAGGTTCCCCATCGGTCTCGAAGGTCCGCTAAGTTTACACGTCGGTCCCGACGTTCAGTGACGAGGTCTCCTGACCGGACCAAGGGACGGGGCTAGGGATGTCCACGAGGTACGGGTACTCGGAGAAAGGACGTAGGACGAGCGGATCCGTTTAGGGGTCGACCACGTAGGAGGTGACTCCACTCCGCGGAGACGTCGGACTAGTCGGAGCTCTGACTGGTCTGTCACGAGGGGATTGGGAGTCCCATCCGACCCTAGGTCCGACGGGGTGTACGGACTTCGTACCTCGTGTATTGGTCCTAGTGGGCGAAGGTCCCCGGGACCCCGACGAAGATTCCGGTCTTTTCGGGACGTCGAGTCTAAGTAAATTAGTTCCGACGCGACCTGACCGAAGGGAGGGGACGAGGAGGGGTAGGAAGGAGGAAATCCTGATCCTGAACCTTACGTAAAAATAATCTGAAAAGGATCCACTTTTATCACGACCCGACCCCCACCCCTTTGACCTACCTCACACTAAATGTGAATGGGACTCAGGAGTGTGGAGGGTTCCCGTCGGCCTTAGTCGTCGGACGAGTGTCTCGACGACCGTCTACCCCTCGGGACGTTTCAGACCCGAGTCTAGACGGGGTCGCCCTTGGTGTAGAGACGTGTTCCCGGGTTTTGGAGTGTTTTCGGTTTCTGGGAAACCTTTTGTTTGTCCCCTTTCGACCCACAGTCACAGATATCCCAAGTCCGTTTCTGTGGTGAGTCTCTTTGTCGGGCTTGGGGAATGTGTAGTCTAGTCTGACAGGGATAATACAAAAGAGAAACGAGGTTCGTCGTGTAGAGAGAGAGAGAGAAAAAAAAAAATTCAGTTAACGTAAAGAACGAAAGCAAGAAATAAAACATTGTTGAAACGTGTCCAGAATCGACACCCTGTGCTCCAGAAGCAACGTAGTGTGCCTTAGAAGGGAACACCGTGTCCCTGAGAGGTCGACACGGTGAGGTCGAGGGATCACACGCACGAGTCATCAACGTCGGGTGCCCGAATCAGCTAGGAGTCTGACACCCTAGAATCAAAGAGCTGGTCCCTAGCTTGGGTGCAGGGGGCGGAAGGGAGTCAGTAAAGTGAGGAAGATACAGACACGTGACACCACAATTGGGAGATCCCTCCTCCGTCTAAAATTTTCGGACAACCCGTAAATAAATGTTGGAACTATTCCCAATTCCTCCCCGACTGGGTCGGGTCTCCCAGTCGTTTCCCTGTCGGATCAACGAGAGACTACCCACACGTTCCCCATTTTGGTACTTCCACTCCCTGCGATCACGGGTCTTTCGTCCACACACGGAGTACTTCTTCTTTTCTCGTACCGAACAGGATCTTTGGTTCTCTTCTCCGTTCCACCCCGCCACCCCGCCCCCCTTTGCGCCCCGTCCTTATCTCTACCGTCTACTCACCCACCCTGGACACCCGGGACGATTCTTAGACCTTAACTACAAAAGTTTGACACCACGACCTCTTCTGAGAACTCTCAGGGAACCTGACGTTCCTCGAGGTTGGTCAGGTAGGATTTCCTTTAGCTGGGACTTATAAGTAACCTTCCTGACTGCGACTCTGACTTCGAGGTTAAGAAGCCGGTGGACTACGTTTCTCGGTTTAGTGACCTTTTCTGAGACTACGACCCTTTCTGACGTCCGTCCTCCTCTTCCCCCGCTGTCTCCTACTCTACCAACCTACCGTAGTGGCTAAGTTCCTTGTACTCAAACTCGTTCCAGACCCTCTATTACTTCCCTTCGGTCCGTACGACGTGAGGTGTCTCAACGTTGCTTAACCTGTGCTGAATCTCTGACTTGTAGTCGTTGATGGAGATAGGATCTTCGTCGCTCTCCGGGAAGCTCCCAGATTTATTCCGTGGCAGTCCAGTCTACTCGTATACGTGATATGTGACACATGTCTAGTCCCACCCCTGCCCCCACCGCTGTCTTTTACGCCTTCCTGGTCAACCCAAAGACCCGCTCAAGCCCTCCCACTACCCCTTACCTCCCTAACCGTCTGAGGTCTTGACTGGTACCTCCAGTGTCCCCGTGTCCCTCCCGACTTCGTCCCCCAAATCTCCTGACACTACGAGACATGTCCACCTCCCTTGGGTCCCACACCCCGGGTCCAGTCCTCAAGGCACACCCGTGGGACGCAAACACCTCACGATTTGTGTTGTTGTAACCTGACTCACTGACTGAATCGGTGGTTGCCTAAGTGACTTTTTACTACGGGTCTTGGAGAAAGGACCCTGTTCGAAGTCACACTCCGTGAGTGGCTGGATCCTGAGTGGGACCTGCCCTTATCTGGCGTCTTTTCTGCGACGTCCACGGTTCGGGACCCTCCTTCTCAGGTATATTACTTTTACGGTCAATAATAATGATATTGGAATAGTCTAGCCTGTTCTAGCGTCGGTCTCCATCCCGGTGTCGTCGAACATTATGTTATCTGTACCCGAGAGTCCACCGTCAACCGACAACGTAGCTAAGAATGAGTGAGTCTTAGATCTAGTGCCGTGATTACACTTCGTACACACTTTATAGGGAAAAAGTACGTGATCGTCACTTTCCGAAGTGTTTGGACATCGGGTTACTTACATGAAGACTCATTACCCTTAGACGTCCACCCGTGGTAAAATAATAGTACATGTTCGGTAGCAGCAGATTCGAAGCTACAGTGGAATTTCTTTGACGAGATCGGTGACTCCCGTCACTCCTTAGTGGTCGTGTTCCGGGGAGCACCTCTTTCACTGTGAACTGACGATAGGTCCTGGACTCCTAAAATTTTGGTATGAATTACGGTAATCCGAAGAGGATCTTGGTGTTGGACACTCCTTTCCTTACCTGGAGCCCGGGACACGTCACTCACGCCCTCCCCTGAACATGTCTTAGTGAGCCAGGTAGTCACCGACTAGGTCCTGGCCTTAGGTGTGGTAGATTGAACAGTCCTACGGAGAAGGTGACGTGAATCCTGGAGTTCTTTGGAAAGATCTCTAAGGGTCAGAGAGTCCGGGATCCAACTCCGAAGTAACTTTGGTGGTCTGCTTTACTCTCGCTTCTAATAAAGATTGTCAGGTTCAACCGTCCGTTTCTTGTGACGTAGAACCGCCTACAAAACCTCTGATTCCCTACGATCCCCTGACCTCCTGTCAACGAACCTTCTGTCCCTTTACCGTGTTCTGAGTCCCTTGTTTCAGAATAACCGAATAGACAAATATTTGTTACGTGTGAAATGGATGAAGATCTTTTCTAACCCCCACCAAACGTTAAATTTTGTGTGTGTACGTTATTTTATCAAGTCTGACTGTAGTCTAACGTCTGAACAGAAATTATCGTTTATCTTTTGACCTTTGCTAAGTTCACGGGGAGATATCCCCCGACCAAGTTTTTTTTTTTTTTGACAAGTACATAGGACACCTTATGATGTGTCGATAAAATTCTTTACTTTGTAAACGAGACACATGATTATACCTCTTTAAAGTCGATGTAAATTCCTTTAAAAATTTTTCGTTCCTCGTCTTATATATCGTCCGATAGAAAACATACCATTTCACCATTCGATTCTTAGATGAGTTTAAAGAGGTAAAATCGTATTCCTTTTGTGTTCTTTATTTGGACATTCAATATGTCTACCGGATATCTCCCGCTGTCCCCCTCGTACGTTAGAATCGCGTATGGGCACCCACAGTCAAACTAAAGACTTGACATCTTTCACGAAGTGGATAAGTTTTTAAGATTAAGTTAATCTAAATCTTTACTTCGGGAGGTCCGGAAGGAGCGACACAGGGGTCGTACCGGGACCAAGGGGGTTGAGACCCCCGTGTCCCTCCTACGGACACGGGACCGGGACGAGTCGGTGTCATAGACAACCTCTTCTTAAGACGTCTCCACTCTTCTGTCGTGGGAGTCAATTCCTACCACCGAATACGACACATTCGCTCGAGAGGGGGAGGGTCCGAGGAGAGACTGGGGAGGGTCTCATCCTCCCCCGTCGGTCGGTAGTGTAGGTAATTTTGCATGACGGTTGGTGGGTCTGCAGGTGACTCCTCCACTTTAATTAAGATCGGATAATTATTTAATATAGGTATAATGTCTTCTGGTATCATATTTTTTGATCTCACTACACATATTCGTCAAAAATTTTCTAATATAATTCATTTTTGTGTTCGACTTCTTGTATTATATATCGAACTGGGGTAGAAAGACATTATACCTAGACAAAAAGGTTTAGGTACCGTTGTTATATTTATGTCTGTCACTATACCCACACTTTGAAAAGACTTAACAACTATCGCCACTAGAGACCCCACCCCACCCACAGAGTGTTAAAGGGAGCGAGTGAGTTTGTACCCATATAACAAAACAAAAGAATATGTTTCGTTAATAACAAAAACATTAGGTTTGTCATTCCTCTAGTTTAATCAGTTAGGATTTCCTTTAGTTGGGACTTATAAGTAACCTTCCTGACTTCGACTTCGAGGTTTTGAAACCAGTGGATTACGTTTCTTGGTCGAGTAACCTTTTCTGGGACTACAACCCTTTCTAACTCCCGTTCTCCTCTTCGCCCGTCGTCTTCTACTCTACCAATATATCGTAGTGGTTGAGTTACTTGTACTTAAACTCCTTTGAGGTCCTTTACCACTTCTTGTCTCTTCGGACCGTACGACATCCGGTACCTCAGTACTTGTCAGTTTGTGTTGAACCGTTGACTTGTTGTTGTTAGGTTTGGATCTGGAGAGAGTAAGTAACGTAAGTAGCGACCAGACCACCTAGGTCAGCCTCTAAGTCACCTTCTTGAGGGGAGGGTCGGGACGTGGTAGGGTGTCTGTCCTTTGACTCCGGTTCTCTCCCGTTCCCTGAAGGAGTGTAGTGTGTCGCTCAATTGTCGTTTCGAGGTGGCTCTCGAGGATAGACGACTGAGTCGGGATGTGAGAAATGTGATACGGAACGTCGGACTTTTATTTTAATCACACATAAACACCTCCCAAGAAATACACTGACCATCCCCCTTTGTCTCCATTATAACCGTTTTTTTTTTTTTTTTATGAACCGTGAGGTCCTGAGTAATGGACCGACGGTCCAGTTATTGTGGAGGTAGCTAAATACTTTCTAAGGTCCGTTCATAAGTAAATTTCTTCTTGGTAATTGACATTTAGTTGCGGGTCTCACTCACGATTCAATGTTTCACTCAATCTTCTTCACCCATTTACCTTCCGACCAGAGTCGGGGTTGTCGGTTGACCGACAATGGGTGGTCTCGTTCCTCTTCTATAAGGGAGACTGGGTCTTTTCGTCGTCTTCCAGTCCCAGTCCCCTCCGAATAAGTTCCTCATAGAGAGATTGTGTTTTTATTGACGGTGACGGAGGGGTTTCGTCGACGTTACCGTTCTACGGATCATTAGTTAATTGTTCACAATAATTTAGATACCACGTGACCCGATCCTTCTGGGTCCGTATCTCTACCACCGGAGAAGGCACCAGCAGTGACGAAGTGTTGAATCTTTCCGAAATTGAGTTAGTAAGGAAACCTCGGAGAACTACAGCACACCGACCGTCAAAAATTAGAAACGAAACACAGACTTCTTCGTTAAGGTACTGAACGAGTCCCAGGGTGTCCCGTGAAGGTTTCGGCTCGACCTACGGTCCAGACGGTCTGAACCAGGGTGTGTGAAGAGGATGTCGGGCGAGACAACCCCCGTCGTCACAGGTCTTTTGACCTGCTTGTCGGAGACCGTTTCACCTTACCGGTTTTCCGTGTCCTGTCTGGTCAGACCTCAGCGCGCGATGCAGAGAGAAGGGCGGGTGACGTCCGGTGGACACCAGTGTGAAACGGTGAGACTCTAAAAACAGGAAACTCCCGTCAAACGTGCACACCCAAACGTATACACTTATGTGTGCCTGTGTAAAAAGATTTACAAACTGAGATATAAAGAACGTCACAAAAATGTAAGTAGTGGGTAATTCGATAGAAGCCTCAATTTACTGTAGTAGTTATGTCCGTTAGATTGATAAAGGTCAATCATCTACTCCTTTGTCCGGGTCCCGTCGAACAGGGAACAGAATAATGAAGAGTCACACTTTCTCCCCCTCCGGTTCGCGAGAGAGACACAGTGAAGTAAAGTAGGAGGGCTGACAGGACCCTTCCTCCCTCCACACTGACGAGGTAGAATGGGAACTCCTGTGCGTCCGAGTCCCTCCGATCCAGGGGACGGGGTTCACCGTCTCGGTCTTGGGTCGTGACGTCCGGGCGTCGACTCCACATGTCAACGTCCTTTCTAGGTGTCACCCCGGCTAAAGTACGGTCCGTGGCTCATCCAGAAAGGGGTTTATGGTTTTGATTGTTATCGAAGGACTCGGAAGTGTACACGGCCCTAACCCGACTCGAGACAGGTGCGTCCTGAGACCCCCTGTTCCGTCCCCCGGTCCAACTGAGACTTAGGAACTCACCGTGTCTCGACCCGGGGGAGCACGACTTCGTGGGTCGTATCGGGGTAGGGAAAGATCCTGGAAAAGTAAGTAAAGACGACACGTTCACTTTCACGTTCACACACGTTCACACCCGAGAATCGATTGTTCACGGAAACTAACGATAAGTAGGGTTCATTACGGTGTGGGTGACCCTCCTCAGTCTCGGTTGGTGGGGCGGGGGGGGGGGTTGGGACGGTCGAGAGACGTGGGTTCTTTGACCCGGCCGAGGGTCCCACGGAGTTTAGGGAAGTCGAAATGACCTCGTTAACGACGGGTGGAAAACGTACTAAGGTGAGTCCGACAGAAGAGAGACACGGGATTCCTTACGAAACGATTATTATTATTTGTAAAGGTGTTCTTCCGAGCCCATAGAGACTTAGTATTAAATAACGAAACAAAGACACCAACTATTAATAAAAAAAAAAAAAAATGACTTTTCTGTCCCGTCCTCACTGACTCGTACCTACCCTACTCACTAGGGCCGACGAGATTCGAGACGACCCTTCTGTCTTTTTTCCCCACCTCTACCTCTCCTCTTCTCTTGCCCTCACCCACCTTCCGGCCTGTCCCCCTTGTACTAGGGTCCAGGTCTGTCCCTTCTGAACCCGGGGGTTCAGTCTATTCTGACGAGTCGACTTCGGACATCTGTACACCTCCGTCTTCTGTCCTTTCATAAGGTTGTCTTACTAGGTGTTTGTAGTTTCCCTACCGGGTAGGTCTGTAAGGGTCCGAAGTCTGAGTTCACGGTGGAGGAGGTCCATCGGAAGTTTCTAATGAAGTCGGTTCTCACTACGGGGGGTAGGAGACTTGGACTTGGAAAGTAGAGAGGGATACCGATCTACCGAAACGGGAGAGTGAACACATAAACGTGACGGTGAGGGGAGGGGGTCGAAGTAGCACTCGAGGGTTTCCCGTCTCTTGAACAAAAATGGAGAAGAAATGGAAACTTCGTGTACTGTGGGTCCTATCAGAAATGAAAATCCGCTATACTCTGGTGTGGACATGTGTCTCGGTACTCGGAGGTTCGTTTGTAAACACCTAGTTCAAAGTCTTTTACCGTGGTTTATTATTAGGATGTAAAATTGGAGACCACAACCCGAAATATGACGTACTTCGGAAAAGTGTAAGAACCTTGTATTCACCGTCCACTATACTACGAGTAAAACAATCTATTCTTTTGACTCCGCGTCTTTCAAACTCACTAACTGGTTAGTGGTCAATCATTTATCTTTGTCGAGAGCTTGGGTCCAAAGACTGGAAGGACTAAAAGCAATCTCCTCGACTTTCAGAGATAGACGAGACTTCGTGTACTATATAATAAATTCGTGTGTGTCGTAACGACATTGGAAGGGGGTGAGTTCTGTGTGTCATACATAATTGTATGTAAGTGTCGTGTTAGTCTCGAAGGAGCCACCGAGTCTACCACTTCGTAGACGGACGTTACGTCTTCTGGACCCGAATCAGGGACCCAGTCTTCCTCAGGGACCTCTTCCCTTCCGGATGTGTGAGGCAACCGTGGACCGTCCGATGTCAGGTACCCCAGTGTCTCTCTCTGATTGTGATAGTGTCGTATTAGTTCCGAGACTTCTTTGGACGAACCGAAACAAGTTACGATGGAAGAGGTTTAAATGGAATGGACCTTGGGAAAACGTGTCCTATGGATGTTTTAGGGTTTGACCTCTTTACAAGATAACTTGGTGACAATAAAAAGATGTCCCATTTAGTACAAGATTCTCTTCGATATGTAATATCTTCTTCTTTCCGAAGTCAATCTACTTATTTCGAGATTACCACTTTAAAGTCCAAGTCGGTCAGTTATTCCTGTAATTAATAATAAAATGAAAAATAATAACTTGTGAAGTTTATGTGTGTTTTATTTTTTCGTGTTATTTAGGGGTGCATGGGTAGTGGTTAGTGGTTTGGTCGAAGTTGTTATAAGTTGTTAGACGAAAACGAAGGAAGAAAATTTAGATTTTACAAAATCTCTGTTAGGGGCTGTAGTAGACATTTATGAAGTTATACATTGTAACGGTGTTATAGTGTATAGGATTTTATTAATTATCATTAAGGACCTAGAGATTGTGGGTCGGACAGAGATTAGAGGATAAACTCTCTGATCTTATTGGAGGATAACTCTCTTATGACTAATAGAGTCTCTCTTAGTTCCACCTGGACCCAGTCCTAAGTTTGAGTTGGGTGTGTCCCACGAGCCGGTCATACAGATAATTTGCTGAAATTTAGACATTTTTAAGGGAGTGCGGAGGGAAAATAAAAGGGAACTGGAGAAGAACCTCTTCAATCCCGTAGACAGGATTCCGCGGGAGAGTCAGACCTAGATCACCGTCGGAGGGACACGACCCGAAAGGGTATAGGGAGGTCCAGGACGTATTCGACCAGCACGCTCAGTATCCGTCCTCGTCAAAATACCACCCTCTTACACGACCCACCGCGTCACTAGAAAGGTAATGTATCGTCGACCAACGGATGAAAATCATTTCGATTGTAACTAGGTACCCAAACCTACGACCTCTTGTGTAGAAAAAACTCGTTCATCCAGGAGGATCGTCGAGGTTTCAGTATGGTATAAGATATTAAACCAAGATCCATTAGAGATTAGGTTCTAAAGTACCTCCTAATAGAGATGGTAGTTTGAGGTTTTGATAATCGAATAGGAAAGGATCCGATGAAGACCCACTGGAAACTGGAAAAAAAATTTTCTTTTCTGTGAAAATTTACTGGTCTGTTCGACCTCTGGGGCACAAGGGAAGTCCGGTCCGGGGTCGCCGTTAACGTGCCTGAATCGACCTCAGGGTCCCAGAGGTACCGGGTGCCTAAGGAGGCGGGTAGTCAGAGTTCCTCTTGTTCTTGTGTGTCAACTTGAACTATTTATACATAGGTTTTTAAAATTTTTGGTTTAATGTGTTTAGTTCGAATAAGACTCTCCAAGCAAAACGGTCCCCAGAGATCACGAGGTTAGTCGTATTAATTTATCATTCTAGAGAGATCTTAACTAACACCAAAAGTTCAAAAAAATAGTAGGTTCCTGGCAAAGTCACTCTACTAAAATTCGATTATTCTTGGGGGTTTAATCTTTGATTAATTCCTCTACCCTTTATGTTTACATAAACAAAAATCAGTCCGTGATAAAAATAGTCTCTTTAGTACTTTTTAATTTTAAAAATTTCATGAGTATGCTTCCAACAGTCAGTTCCTGTTGCACCGAAAGACGGAGAGGGACGACGTTGTAAAATTCCACTATATAGACTTCGGCAAGGGTTATCCGGGGGTCCTTCGTTATTTCTCTGGGTTAAAACTTCTCTTAATGTGTGACGATCGGAACCACTCCTTTTTCCCCCAACGGTTTTATAAGAGTTTAGAAACCACTAATTCTCAGTGTCACGGAGAAGGAAAAACTTACATACGTACGGTCCGTTGTTGTAATTTAGTAACGTCACGTGAAAGAGTACGGGTAAATTGTCTACTCTTGTAATTCCGGACCTCTTCAACTCTCCCCACGTCTCCCAGTACTTGTTTGAATCTTTCTTAGATCTGATAAATAGATAGATTTACACGAACTAAAATACTGTGGGGGAGGAACGACAGGGGATGTACGCTGTGTCTAATAGAAAATTTTATCTACGATTCAGTGGCACTGTGACGAAAGAGGTTTCTGACGTCTGAGGAAGTCCTAAACACTGTCGGACCTCTCGAGTCCGGGGTCCTCTCTTCGTCCTTGATCTTTAGTCGACGGGGACCTCCTCCTTCGTGGTCAGATTACTCCGGCGTCGTCCCCTGGGTGTCTACTGACGCCACTGGTAGGTTCCTGGTGACTGTGTTGGTGTCTGATAGTCTACAACTGGGTTGGAACTTTTACGACGAAGTCAGGGGTCCCGACCTCTTAAGGGTAGGTAGACATCTGAAACGGGACTAAGGACGTGCCGACTATGGGCCAATGAGAAACGTAGTGGCTGGTCGTGGAGGATCAAGACGAGGGAGGTATAGTCGGGACTCCTGTCCCCTGGACGACCATTTGTGGGAGAAGTTCGAGTTGGGTCCATCCACTTCTCCTGGGATACCTTGAAGGAACCAAAGTCCAGAGACAGGGGAGTCCGGGTCCTTCCTGTCTGCCACTTGAAAGGATTATTGACTCCTCTCTATGGTTTGAACCCCCCTACTCAATTTCTGGGGTGTGTGATCCGACTTCCGTTTATTTCTGTAGTCCGTGTGGACGGTGACTGGGTGTCCTCTGTTGCCCAACCAAGTCTTCCCTCGTGACTCAACCCGGACACCCGTCCTCCTGTCACGTACTACGACTGGGTCGGACGGAACACTACGACCCGCCCTCCCATACTAATCTTGGGTGGGTCGAGAGTTTGTTCTTTTGTGGGGTTCCTCCCTTAATTCTCAGAGTTATTGTAAAATATTGAAATGCTTCCTGAAAGTGTATATGCTAGAGTAAACACAGAGTCTTTTTGGGGTTTCCGTCCTTAATAAATTCACTAAGAAGTCTACTCCGACTCAAATCCCCTTAAACTAAAACACCTCACGATTGGGACACGGTCACTGGACACAGTCCTACGATGCGATTAAGTATATGTCTCGTTACTGACAAAAGTCGACGGTGACCTTTGGTCACGGACCTCATCTATAGTAAGTGTCTTATTATTTCTTTTTATGGAAGAGGTTCGGGTCTTTCTCGTCGGCATAGATACTGTGACCGAGAGACCGGGATTTCCTCTTATCGGACATAAAAATGCCGACACCTTTCTTTCCTCCGTCCATCCCATCCCTGTCTAGAAACAAAGTTTCTACCTCTGACCCTCTGTCCTCTCTGTCCTTCTTCTTGTTCGTCTAAAACCTCATCCCACGGACCCAGTCGAAGGTTCTGTGAACCCTACCGAATCCATTACCCAGGACCCCACCGGTCGTTGGGAGTCGGGTGACTTTGTGTCGTGGTGTCACCACAGACGATTTCGATTTCGATTTTCAGACCCCTGGGGTCTTAAGGGATACTGTCTCGACTGTATCCCGACGTTCGACGGACGTCCCGGACGGAGAAGGTCCACTGACTGGTGTGCCGAGACCTGTTCCTCCCGGTGTCCGTCGGTGATACGGTGGGACCCACTTCTAGGCCCGAGCAGCAGGGACGGGGAAACAGGACGGGACATTTCTGTGTACCAGGAGTATGTTGTTTTCTAATCCCTGTCTTGATGTCTTTTAGGATGGTCCTTTGAAAGTGGTTTGAATCCGGTATCCGCCTTGTGGTGAACCAAAAGTAAATTAAAGTCAAGTCAAGTCAGCGAGTCAGCACAGACTGAGAAACGCTGGGGTACCTGACGTCGTACAGTCCGAAGGTACAGGTAGTGGTTGAGGGCCTCAAATGAGTTTGAGTGCAGGTAACTCAGCCACTACGGTAGGTTGGTAGAGTAGGAGACAGTAGGGGAAGAGGGTGGAAGTTAGAAAGGGTCGTAGTCCCAGAAAAGGTTACTCAGTCAAGAAACGTAGTCCACCGGTTTCCTAACCTCAAAGTCGAAGTCGTAGTCAGGAGTGTTATTTTTCGAATAAAGAACCGTACCTTACAGCGGTTCATTAGTAGTAAAAGAAATCAGGAGTGTCAATGGGTCATTTTGTCTGGAAGAATCACGGTGAGGGTTTCGTCCAAGACTTCGAGTCTCTCGAAACCCTAGACGGCCTCCAGTCGGGGCCTGGACCTTCACCACCACAGGGTTCCAATCGATCCCCCGAGGTGCCGGTCCGGTCCTGTATGCAATGGTAGGTCTTGTTCTGTAGAGACTAAGAAGTTCGGTCAAAGGGATTCTTAAGTAGAGTCTCCACAGTACTCTTCTCCTGTCTTGTCATCTAGGACAACAAATCGAGTCCTATGTGGACCGGAGACCACGGGGACTTGTTCTATGGGACTTAAGATCTGTGCCCAACTGGTTATGGTATCGGTGTCCGGCGTCCACGATAACTTGTGAACGTTACACCGACCAGGTTTGGGTTCTATTAACTTCATGGTTTACGTGAGACCTGGAGTCTCTGATACAAGTCTTTCTTCTTATACTTGATAGAACAATGATTAGTAATATAAGTGAGGTACAACGTCACTATTATGAAACTTGTGTAACTCAAGTTCCTTCGCAGTAATGGTAAGAAAAGTGAACGAAGTTTAAATTTTGGCACACACGCCGAGTACGTTCCAGAGAAACTCGTCAGGGATAGGTCCAGGGTTCAGAACGGGGCCAGAGACATGGGTGGAGTGGGATGGGGCGAGGGCTCCTGTCTCGACCTTCGGCTCCTCCGTTCTGAGAGGTTCATAAGACTCTTACAGGAGAGAAGAGCTGCAAAGACATTTAAGAATCCGCGTGGGGAGGGTGGGACATGGGATGAGTCACGGGTCTTTCGTAGAGGCCCAGGTCGGTGACGGTTTCGTGAGTGTGTGTCAGTGGTAAAGGTTCACAAACCTAGGTGGAATTTGGTGTAAAAGGTACCGGTCTCCTTACGACTCTTGGTCCAAAGGTTTCGGGTCCGGAGTTCACACAATTCAGCGAACCAGCACAGGCCGAAGTTTGGTCAAGCGTCAACCTTCGGGACCCTTAAGCCTACGCAAAGAGGGTCCGAAGAAATGAGGGAGGACGGACGTCTGGCACTCGAGGAGGTTCTCGTCTTGTTACCTTCGTTTGATTTACTAACTAGTGAATAATACCACGGTCGACGTCACGATTTACGAAACGTACAGAGCAAAATAAATTAAGAGGGTTGGTCGGATACTCACTCCTTAAGAACAGGGGTAAAACTTCTGTCCCCGGACTCCGAGGGTCTTGGACCCTAGACAGAGATGAGGGTACGAAAGGGGAGACGGGAAATAAGGGAGGGGACCCTCGTCTGTGTGGAGTACGTAGAAACAAACAGACCGTGTTGGGTGAGGTTATAAGAACGGACCTCTTAGGGTCCCTACCCTCTCGGCCCACCCGACGGCAGATACCCCAGCGTGTCTCAGCCTGTGCTGACTTCGCTGAATCGTCGTCGTCGTCGTCGTCGTCGTCGTCGTCGTCGTCGTCGTCGTCGTCGTCGTCGTAGTACCACGGCTCACGTTTTGTCCATGAACCATTTATAACCCTTTGATCCAATTCTTGGAAGACTATCTAAGTTAGACGACAAGAAAGAACTGAATTAGTCTTACATAAAACGGAGATTGGAATTCCGACGTGTGTACTCTTCAGGAGTGGGTGGGTGGACTTCTAGGGGACCTCCTCCCGTATCGATGGGTGAGTCCATAAGAACGGACCTCTTAGGGTACCTGTCTCCTCGGACCGCCCGACGTATATCAGGTATCCCAGTGTTTGCCCACCTATGTTGGTTTCGCTGAATTGTCTATGTGTGTGTGTGGACGTCCCGACCCGAAAAAGACGGAGGAGGACGGGGGTAATGAAGGGTAGTGTTCCGGGGTGTCTAAGTCGGGACGGGTCTGGGGATCGGTTCGACTTTTACGTGTTTGGTGGAGAAGGTGACTCTCTCTCCCCAGGCTCCTATCGGGTCCCGGACATATGATCCCAGATCCCACGGACCCCTGTGTCGATCGGGGTCCTTTAATACTTCTACGGTCGAGGGATCGTTTCAGGAGGGGGGGTCCGGATCGGTCTGGGGACTGATTTCGAGCTAAGGGGAAGGTAAACAAGTATATCTGTTTTCAGTTTAGGGCCCGAACGGACCACGGACTTCGGCTAGGTAAAGGATCTTAACCCAACAAAAGACCTAAGAAAGAAGTAGAATAAGAAAGACGGACTAAATCTTGTTCCGGTGGGTCTTCAGGATTATGAGACGGGGAGGGGTGGGAAACCGATCCGGAGTACCTGGGACTGTGACCGGACGTGTCCTTACCTTAAACGGGGTGGGGGAACCCGGAGGACGGGGTCCGGTGACCGAAAGAGGGGGACGGGACCAGTCAAAGGGTTCCGGGGTTCGATAAAAACGAGGGTGGGATCGGACAACAAATGGGGTACCACCTTTACCGGTCTCATCATGGGTCATACTATGTCACCGGTTTACCGGTCACCCTTGTCCAAAAGGTGGTCCACCGGTTACCCTTGTCCGGGAAGTAGTCTAGTCTTGAGTAGAAACCCCAGAGGCAGGGTGACCTAGGACCAGGAAAGTGGAGTCCCGAAACGGGAGATCCGAGACTCCTGGAAGAATTACAAAAGACGGTACCGACTAGAGGTTAATGGACAATCTGGATCTCACAGACGGTCGGGGAAAGACTCGAGAGGTCTGGGGATCAGTACTGGAGGGGATCGGTCGGAACTAGTAGACGATGAACGGGACCGTAGAAACCTCCCGACTTCCTTCGGTGTTTCAGGGATGAAGGAAAAATTGTTCTTTATGGTTGGGTAGTGGAGTGGACAGTAAGTTCTTTAGACTAGGTTGGTCCTTGTAAAGAGTCGGTTATCCCGGAGGTCTAGACAAGGAGTCCATAGTGACCATATCCTTTCTCGGGGACGGATAGAACGACGGAGACAAAGGGGTGGTCGTAAGTACGGGACGAAGGATTCCCTCGATACCCTTTATTACTGAGGAACTAAACAATAAGACTCCAGAATTTTGTCCTCCACTATGTCGGTATTGCCGTAGTCCGGAAGGATGTTCCATATCATTCACTTGGACGGACTACGATTTAGAAGACCACGATTGAGGTCGTTCGCGAACCCCGTCTTTGATTATTGATATTTCGTAGGTAGATAGTAGAATAGTCCTGAATGAGACGAGACAAACGTATCAATAGAAGGGTTCTCAACTGTAACATACAGATGAGGTCCGACTATATAAGAGGATGGACGGTGTAGTAAGTCTTTCCTAACTACTTGGAGTCCAAGTAATGGACAGTAATGTGGCACATGTACAGTGACCCCCGGCTTCATAGTTAAGGAGAACTCAGAGGGGCCACTGCGTCAGGGCGGAACTTCCGAGGTCCAGGTTGCCCGACGTCTACCACGAGTGCGACGTCCGAGACCTCCCGAGGTGCGGTAGGGAATGGAAGAGGACCGACCCGAACGAGGAACCCCCACCACACCGGAAGGTTCGTGGGTCGACGAAGTCTCAACCCCTGGACATCCTTCTTGTCTCCGGGGTACTGGATGGTCCCGGTCTCTGTGTCCAGGTTCAGAATCGACAAGATCTTGAAAGGTCGGTAGGAAAAAAGAGAGAGAGAGAGAAAATAATAATCCAGAATATAGAGGTCCACTGACATATCTGATGGAGTCGATCCCAGAAGTGACGGTTACAAGATGGGTGGTTGGGAGGGGAGTCGGGAGACGTACGTACGGAGGGGGATTTGTGTGTGTGCAAACAAGAATTAGAAGAACGGAGATGTATCGAATAAAGTGGACGGACTTTCTGGTTGAGAGTCAGTGAGTAAGATGGGTGGTAAGACTCAAGTCGAGTAGGGGTGGTTATCTGGGGTGTCGGGGTCTTTCTTCTTCCTGGACCCACAGAAGGGACGCGGTTACTTTGGGTGTTTCTTTTTCCGGTACAGATGACCCCTATAAGAATTTGAGAACACCGGGTCCAGAGACCACCGAAGGTCACACGACACCCAAACCCCGAGGTCCTTCCGGTGGGTGGACGTCGGAGGAAAGTGTCGGGAAGTGAGTCTCACTCTCTGTTTCCATGAGACGTTTGGAGCGACGTCTCCCTGTGTCTATGACGGGGTGACTCACTATTGTAAAACATCGGTTCTGGTGTCGAGTGGAGACCCTATCCCCCACCACCCATCCACCAGTCTCGGAGGTCGATCTTCGTCGGCACGGGACCGCACGTCTGGAAGACCCGAGACCTCTGACCCCGGTGTAACCGACATTGGGACGTGGAGACTGGTCCGTATCGGAGGTCGAGGACCCCCAGCGACGGGTCTGTCGACACTGAGACTCGGGGTTGGAACCCGAGGAGACCCGGAGTCACCTGGGTGACGCCTCTTCCCCGACGCCGTCCGCCTCTTGTAGGTGGTCCCGGTGGTCACGACGTCCATTCTCCTTCGTGGTACCTGTCTCTACTCCCATGCTTCCGTCCCGGGACCTCAGGGACCCTACGAGAGTCGGATTGCTGTTGTTGCAGAATGTGTGCATAGTCTTAAATATGGGACGGTCGACGAAAACGTAGGTACTGTAGGTAAACCAAAGTGTCATCACTACACTTCCCTAGGAAAGATTTCCAATGAAACCTCTATTCCTCTGTTTTCGTGTCTTTCCAACTCGTAGAGTGATTTCTAGTGTGTCCTTCTATCGTTCCCAGTTCCGATTTTAAAGACTGACGGTCAATAGTAAGAAAGGTCGTTCGAGGATTCTGGACTCAATTAAAGGATGGCATAGTCCCCCGCCCCCAGTCATCCCCACCCCTCCCCCTCCCCTTGTTTCCGCACCCCCCTACGCCTCTTCATCCCAGCCTCATCCCAGCCCGGCACCAGAGAGAGGACGTTCCTCCTAGATCCACTTCTGTCGTGTCTCACTATTTATCCCTTCCTTCCTTACACCCCCGAGGTGCGACTGTCCTCGTCGAGTCCGCTTCTCCTTCGACGACACTATTTATCGGTGTCGACCCCCACCTCCTCCCCGTCTCGTGGTTGGAACTCTGAGGTCCCCTGGGCTGAGATGTCGAGACGGGGGTCCGTAAAGGCGTGTTCCATCGTGGCCCCCATTCTACGGGGAAACTTTCTTGATTCGTCAATAACCATAATGGAAGTTTTTCGTATATATGTCCAGTTACGAGAAAACAAATACACTCTATGAGGATTTATTACTTTTACCTTTCTTTTTTTTTTTTTTTGTGATGGGCTTCAAGGTGGGGGATACTCCTTTCTAGAGTCTACGAGGACCTACTACCCTAAGAGTCGAACTACGGTTTCGATGATACAAAGAGGACCTCTTCAGTTTGGATCCCTTAACAATAAACCGTTGTGTTCCGTCAAACTCGAGGAAGATCTTGTTCGTCGTGTCCAGTTTCCGGTCCTTTGGGTCCTATCCACCGTTTAGGTACCTTATTTTGTCTTTTTTTACCGGGTTTGTGGTTACAGTCGGTACGAGGGTGCCGTCTGGGTGTACGGGTGGAAGGAGTCGTCACTTGGTCTTGAGTTCTGTAGTCCGATGTCCTTCTTGTCTTTCAGTAGAGGACCCCCATGGCGGGACACAGAGGGCGTCGGGCCCCGTCCCCGCCCCAGGAACAAGATGGAGGATTCTTCACTCGGGATGACACGTCCGTGCGGTCTACGGGACCCCCTCGCCCCTCTTCGGGTGGGAAAGCTTCGACCAGTGGTCGAGCGGGTCACCCGATGTCCCAGTGGACCGTCGACCTCGAGGTCTTCGGTTGTCGGTCTCGTGTAGTCCAAAACGACCCCCACCCTCCCACCCCGACTTTGTATAAGTGTCGTCTACCACGACAGTGGGAACGAGGCCCTAAGAGTGAGGATTAATAGACACGACAGTCGTTTTGTTAATTGGGAGTTTCTTTTTAACGCGGTAGAGGAGGGTTGGTATACTTTTCCGTTCAAAAGGGTTCCTGCTCCCTGTGAGTCCCGTCGTCGTCTCCCTTTCATCCCGTCGGAACGCGAGCTAAGGCCTAGAGTGAGTGGGACCCGCTAAAGCGGTAGGAGACTGGAGGCTCCAGACGGCGTGCCGTCGGGGCGTGAAGGAAAGGGTATTTTTCTCCCCTCACTCAGGTTAGGGATCCCTGGGGAAGTCAGGGTGTCGCGACGGCACGATGTCCGTCCGTACCAAGAGGGGGAAGCTTAAGATTCAGGAAACCTCGTCTCTACCTCGAAGGCAAACAAGGAGGTAAGTAGACGAGTGAACGAATAGGTGACTAAGTAAGTAAGTCAATAACACCTCTGTATTTCTTTTACAGATAAGTACTGGTGACGAACCTCGAGAGAAGGGGACTCTACACCCTTCTCCTTCCTTCCTACCTCGTCCAGCTCCACCCCCTACGATCCCCGAAGGTGTGAACCGTGATTGATCCGTAGTCTCTGCGTCCCAAACTAGGGACCCAGCCCTTCTAGGGGACCTCCTCCCGTACCACTGGGTGAGGTCACAAGAACGGACCTGTTAGGGTACCTGTCTCCTCGGACCACCCGATGTCAGGTATCCAAGTGTTTCTCAACCTGTGCTGACTTCACTTACTCGTGTGTGTACACATTCTCCCTTTAGGACGACCACGTGGACACAAGAGAGACGTCCAAGTCGACGTCCTTCCGTCTGAGGAGAGGTCTCTCGACTTATGCCATTCGTTCGGTGGTACCAGGCGTCCCGTCCGGGCGTCTCCCCACCTCTCCACGGCACATTCCTCCAGAGTTTCGGGGGTAGTCTGCGACCCACCCCCCGACGTCCATCGTGAAGTGGGCACAAGTAACTCATAGACTCCGGAGTCACTTACTTGGTCTTACGGGGAAGAATTTCCTTCACAAATTTTCTTTCCTCTCGAAACTGTTCCGACTCTGTATGACTAGTAATGGGTTCCCCGTGATAAATTCTGACCCGAGCCAACCGGACAAAGTATGTAATAGTACGTGATGGTACCCTTTCTTTCGTTCCACTCGTTCTTTAACATCTTACAAGCGCCAGTGGGCCCCGGTGCAAAAACGTCCGTGGTAGACCTCTCCAACTTCCCGACCACCGGGTGTGTCTGTTCCTTGGGTGTCCGCCGGGGTGCGTGTCGGAGTGAAACCAGGGATAGGGGTGTCGGAGGGTCCTAGCGGGGAGTTGTCTGACCCCTTGAGTGTTCCGTCTTTCCTTCCGGGTCTACAGACCGGATGAGACGGGGGTTGGGGGTACCCCGACGTCTAGGGGATAAGTCCGTTACGAAACCCGTGGACCTTTTCCTCACACCTTTTGTCTATCCCAGACCCCCAGCCACCCCCGCCNCCCCCACCACCCCATCCCTCGACTCTGAGGAGGAGGTGGTGGTAAAACGGGTCAAGTTCGGAACACTGTAGAAAGAAGGTAGAGGAACAGCGGGTAGGCCGATGGTCGAGAGCGGAAGTGGGTCACGGGTCCTCGTGTCCGAGCCTACGGTCGATGAGCCGTATTTTCCTCACACAAATATAAGTCTCGTCCGGTAACGGGTGAGTCTTAGACGGGTGGGCTTCCGTCGTGTACACTGACATGGGGGACGGGTCTCGGGTTCGCCCTGTCTACGGTTGGAGACCGACCTCTGTAAAGATTTATACTCGACCGTGTTTCTCAGTCCAAGGGTCCGGAGGTGACGAGACCCTCTGGGTCGGTCCTGACAGTTCCGACGGCCCTTCCTCTCCCCGACCCCCGTCCGTCCTCGTCCTCCACCGGTCGACTCTGTCGGTAGTCCGGGTCTTTGTAGTGGACTCGGAGAGGGACCGGAAGGTCGGAGCAATCCCCCTCTCTGTCCTGACGGGACGTGGGTCTTTCGGATTAGTTAACGGGTTTTGGGAACCGCCGTCCGTGTCCTTTCGGTGACGAACGAGTTTACGTGTACCTAATTTTTATGTGTTTATCTTATAAAAAAAAGAAAGGGAGAGGAGTTGGGGGACTTCGGATCCTACGAACAATTTTTATCGGAACGACACCGTACCTAGAATGTTTTGGGTCCCCGACCGTCCTTTTAATTCTTCGGTAACCTCCGTCGTGATTCACCAATGGGGACCCCTCACCCGACTCCTCCTGATCTTCCCCCACGGAAATTCACAAACGTCTGTACGACGAACCTAAAAATTGTTCGTCTATAATAAAAATAATCAATCAATCGAAACCCAAAAAAAAAAAAAATTACCTCCAAGTAGATAACGTAGAAGGACGGATTCGACTTCCGACTTGAATGTGACTGGATCGTTGTACTGTTAAGTCACGACCGGTGGAGTCACCGCTTGTCTGGGGAGTCGTGTGTCCCGTGGTCTCCGTTTAAGTTGGGTCTCAGTGTTTACCTCGTACTTACTCTCAGAGTCTAGATATTGAACTACCGACAGACTGGAGTCTATTCGGTGAACTTGAGAGACCCGATGTCAAAGTAATTGACATTTTACTCCGTCAACCTAATTTACGAGTTGGTCCATGGAAGATCGACATTCGTAAAGTGTTCAAATTCCTAACCTTTTTGTAGATTTTGAACGGGACACAAACAAGGGTAGTACTTGTCCGTTCCCCTTACACGGGGACCGGACCCCACGTCAAAATTTTAGTTCCCTGTTTTCTTTAGGTTTAACCTTTTCTTCTTTATTTTGACAGTGACAAACGTCTACTGTACTATGATATGTGTCTTTTAAGATTTCTACGATGGTCTTTTGATAATCTCGAATAGTTACTTAAACCATTTTAACGTCCTATGTTTTAATTTTGTGTCATTAGAGAACATAAGGATATGTGATTATTACTTTCTAGTCTTTTTCTTTAATTCCTTTGTTAGGATAAATGGTAGTGTAGTGTTCTTATTTTATTGATCCTTATTTGGATACCTTCCTCCGTTCTATTGACATGAGTCTTTTGAGATTCTTTGACTATTTTCTTTATTTTTTACTGTGTTTCTCTACCTCTCTATATAGTATAAGAGTTTAACCTTCTTAGTTATAACAGTTCTACTAATATGATGGGTTTCGTTAGAAGTCTCAGTTACGTTGGGGATAATTTAATGGTTACCGTAAAAAGTGTCTTAATTTTGGTTTTTTTTCAATGTTAAACATGCCTTTGTGTTTTCTGGGGTTTGTCAGTTTCGTTAGAACTCTTTCTTTTTGTCTCGACCTCTTTAGTCCGAGAGACTGAAATCTGATACGGTGTTTCGATGTCATTAGTTTTGTCATACCACGATCGTCTTTTTGTCTTTATATCCAGTGACCTTGTCCTGTCTTCCGGGTCTCTATTTGGGATACCAGCGGATTAGGGACTGTTTTCTCGGTTCTTATAGGTTACCTCTTTTCTGTCAGAGAAATCATTCGTCACGACCTGTCACTGTATATTTTCTGATTTTAATCTTATGAGGGATTGGGTTATTTGTTTTTATTTGGGTTTTACCTAATTTCTGGAGTTACATTCCGACCTATAATATTTTGAGAATCTCCTTTTGTATCCGTCTTCTAAGAGACTGTATTTAGTTTCGTTCTACAAAAAGATTAGGTGGAGGATTTTATTACTTTCATTTTTGTTTTTATTTGTTTTCCCTGGATTGATTTGAATTCTCGAAAACGTGTCGCTTCCTTTGGTCTTTGTTTTGTTTTTTCTGTTGGGTGTCAGACCCTCTTTTATAGACGTTTACTTCGTTTGATATTCCTTAATTAGAGGTTTTATATGTTTGTCGAGTATGTCGAGTTAAATTTTTTATTATTAGTTTTTTTATCCGTCTTCTTGATTTATCTGTAAAGAGGTTTCTTCTGTATGTCTACCGGTTTTTCGTGTACTTTTCTACGAATTGTAGTACTTAATAATCTCTTTACGTTTAGTTTGGATGTCACTCCATAGTGGAGTGTGACCAGTCTTACCGGTAGTAGTTTTTGAGATGGTTGTTTTTGAGGTGGTTGACCTGTCCTACACCTCTTTTTCCTTGGAACGATGTGACAACCACCCTTACATTTAACCAATGTCGGTGATGCCTCTTGTTATACTTTCCAGGAATTTTTTGATTTTTATCTCGATAGTATACCAGGTCGTTAAAGTAAGGACCCATATTATAGACCTCTTTTGGTATTAAACTCTTCTATGTACATGGGGTCACAAGTGACGTCGGGATAATGTTATTGGTTGTTGTGTCTTGTACCTTCGTTGGATTTACAGGTGGTTGTCTTCTTACCTTTTTATTCTACACCATGTATATGTATTACTTTACAATGAGTCGGTATTTTTTCTTATTTTATTACGGTGAACGTCGTTGTACCTACCTGGGTCTCTAACAGTGTGACTCGCTTCATTCAGTCTGTCTCTTCCTCTTTATAGTACTGTAGTGAATTTACATCTTTGAAATTTTTTACCATGTTTACTTGAATACATGTCCTGTCTTTATCTCAGTGTCTACGTCTTTTTTTTTGAATCCAATGGTCCCCACCCCCTATTTAACCCTCTAACCTCTAACCCTCTATCTACATATGTGGGACGACGACGACGACGATTCAGCGAAGTCAGCACAGGCTGAGACACACTGGGGTATCTGCCGTCGGATGGTCCGAGGGGGCAGGGACCCTAAGAGGTCCGTTCTTGTGACTTCACCCAACGGTAAAGGAAGAGGTTACGTACTTTGACCTTTCTCTTTTGCTTCAGTGAGTCAGTACAGACTGAGAAGCGTTGGGGTACCTGACACCGGATGGTCCGAGGAGACAGGTACCCTAAAAGGTCCGTTCTCATGACCTCACCCAACGGTAACGGAGTGGGATGATGTATGTTTTATCTATTGACTATTCCTGGATGACATATCACGTCTCTTGAGATAAGTTAGGAGACATTACTGTATATACCCTTTTGTTAGAATTTTTCTCACCTATATACATAGACACTAAGTCAAACGACATGTCTTCTTTGACTGTATTATAACATTTAGTAGATATGAGGTTATTTTAAAAAAAATTCGATTCGAAAATAGTTTAGATTTTTTTATTCTAGTTCTCTCTTCCCCTTCCTTTCTTCGACAAGGCTCACTTCTTTGGTCGCAGTGTGGAACACCTACTTCATACGTTCAACCTTTCTCAGAGTGTCACCCTGAGTTTTACAGGATCCGAGTTTAGGACTGAAGTCGATAATCATTGGTACACTTGAGTCCTTAACAAGTAGTCACCATGTTTGTCTGGAGGAGTAGACATTGTACCCTATACTTATAGGTGGAGGTTTCCGATAACATTACCCTGAAGGGACCAGCAGGTCACCAATTCTTAGGTGGACGGTTACATCCCCTGTACCCAAGGTAAGGACCAGATCCTTCTAAGGTGTACGACATCCAGTTGCTTCGAGTACGAGGTGTTGACGACTTTGGACGTGAGATCTCGGTCCGAGATGTCGCTCTCTCCGGTGACGTTACTCTTCGGGTGAGTGTCGTTGATCTCTCGCCGGGACGAACGACGTTGAGCTCTTTCGGGTGCGTGTCGTTACTTTCGGGTCACGTCGCGTACAGATTTTTTGTTTCCGGTAGCGCTAACAATATACATTCCTTCACTTTTTTTGTGGGTCGAGTAACACCCTCGAATTGGACGAAGGTAAGAAAAGAAGGAGGACACCAAATGGGAGGTGTCGTGACGTCCCGCTAATTCTCACGCCCGAGACCTTACTCCAACCAGAAGGTCGAGGTGGTGGATAAGTGACGACTGGCACCCGTTCGTCGAAGTAAAGAGACACGGAGTCGAAGAAGTGGATGATTCACCCTTACTTGGTCCCGACCAATGACACAAGGACGGGGAGGACCGGTTGACTCGGGAGCTAAAAGTTAGAACGTAGAAGGTATCTAAAAGTGTCCGGAGGAAGGAAGGGCGACAGAGAGATTCTAAGGACCACGTGTCGACGGGTGGTGGACAGGCGGACCGGGAAGGTATGAGTAAGGGACAGGGGAGAGGTAAACCGGTCGAGAGTCGTCCGACATGTAGACCGGTCCTAAGAAAGGACCTTGTCCCCGTACACAAAGTCGAGTCACGAAGAGTTCGAAGTCACACGAATCCTTAGTGGACCCCTAGAACAGTCTTGTCTCTACGTCGAAGTCTAAACCAGGGTCAAATCCAGACTCTAAGACATAAAGATTGTTCGAGGGTCCCCTACAGGTACGGTGACCAGACCCTGGTGGGCAACTAATCGTTCCGACATCTTACCTTCTTTAGGATCACACAAACACCTACACACACACACACCTACACACACATCCCCCCTATCTCTGTCCCTGTTCCGTCCGGTCAATAGGTTTAGTCTCTTCCTCATCTTAAAATTGTCTCTACCGTACTCCCTCTGGTTCTTCTACTTTTCCTCCTCTCACAAAATGTTTTACTACACTGTAATGGGTTAGTTATTTTTACTACAAATAACTCTATTACGTTGTCGTGTTTTCTCCGGATACTGCATAATTGGCTTTTTCGTCTGACGGGCAATAAGAGTGTGTGTGTATGTGTGTGATGTAGAAATTGAGACGGTTTTCGTGTAAAATTTTTGGACTACCATCCTACTGTCACTTCCGACACAAAGCCATAATATTGGTGTACATAAAAGTAAAGAAACAGTAAAAGATCTACAAGAACCGCTTCAAAATAGCAAAAACATTAAATTTTGAATGGAAGATACGTGAGGGTTTACGGGTGAGGGGGTTTAGCAGTCAATAGGCCATTGACTCCAAACTACATAAAACTCGTGTTTGACGGTAGTGACTGTCCCATTCTTTTACCACGTAATTTAGAGTCAGTTTGGGGTTTTATTTCGTTGGGTCTAAGACAAGAAGGAGATTCAGTTCCCAGATCGAGAAACCTTCCGACCACGACGGTGGAGAGTGATATCGTTGTCCCTCTGGGACCATTGGGGCTCGAATGTCAATAATTCTCATTTTTAACTTTCAGACACCTCTCTACACGTCATTCTACAAAGGGGCCCAAACGTAACCTGTCCGACCCAAGACTCGGGAGAGTCGGAGAGAATGTTTTTTTATCTCTCGTTTTTGGTCTGAGATCCTCGTGAAAGGGTGTTCTAGTGTTCCACACGAACCGTAAAAGAAGAAACAAAGGGTGAAGTCCCGACATTCGACGGAAAGTTTGGTCAAAGACTGTACGGACCTCCTTCCGGTAAGATCTCATCCTCAGTGACAGGTCGAGTCCCTACGGACGTCGGGTGACTACAAACCCCGTACAAGTGTGGTAAGGGTCGTGGGGTGGGGGTCCGACAGACACATGGAGATAGGCCGAGCGGACCGAATGGTTGTGGGGGTGGGTAAGTGGGTCTGGGACTGGGTAAGATACGTCATGGAGGAGTTAAACGGGAACCCGTCCACAAAGTCCGGGGGGTCGGAGGGTAGATCTGGAATCGAGATTGGAGACCCTCCGACCTTCCCCAGGGTCGGAACCAGACCGACGAGGACGGTCTCCATGTCACAGACTTGGGTCCGGACGAGAGGTCTTGGGACTTAGATAAAACGTGAGATCACTTGGTTCAAGTTCCGGGTCAAGACGGTGGTAGACCGATACCTTAGAACCCATCTGGGGAAGTGTAGAGACTTGGATATTTGTAAATTTTGACTCAAATATCCTCCGGAAGGATCACCCAGAACCCCTTCTTAGGTGGACGGTCACGTCCTTTCTGTCCAAACTAGGGACCAGGCCCTTCTAGGGTGTCCGGTGTCTCGTCGATTCGGGTCCGGGGTTTCGATGACTCGGGTTACGACGTCGATGACTTCGGACGTATGGGGTTCCGGGCACGAGGTGTCATTCGCTTCGGTGACGTCACTCTTCGGACTCGGGGTGTTGATCTCTCACCGGGGGCGAACGGTGCTAATTTATTGACAAATGTCAAAAGGATCGTTATGTCTGGTCTATAAAGTGTATGTTCCTACAGATCTGTTGACTTGTAACGGGGAAGTTCGTTGTTTTACACAAAGTAAAATCAGGATGACGTGGTTCAACGAAATTTTTTTTTTGCTAATATGCAAAGAGAAGTAAACCCCCGTTCCTTCTTTTGGATTGTAAACAGACACATGTGGAGAGGGGTCGAAACAAGGTGTTTCGTGAGTGTCACCGGTTCCACGACTTTATTGTATTGGTATTGGAACAGAAGTTCCGGGAGACCGTAGAGATACTCTACGAGAGGATACAGTCCTAAACAGGGATGACGAGGTCAAAAGAGAGAAGGAGATGGACGGGGAGGGGTGTCATTCCAAGGGTCTTCAGTGCGATGGACAATCCTTACCACCGACGGTATTCTTCGAAGGAGTGAAGATTGCACGTCAGGGGACCCGACCCGCTGTCACCTCGAGACTCTTTCCCCAGCCCACCTCACCGCCAGAGTCCTATTCTTCGGTACCGAAGTCGGTAAAGTGACTAATCTCCGTGAACAGGGAGTGAGACGCTAGGTACAGGACCTGTCGTCTCCACTCTCGTCCGTCTCAAGGTCTATTGACTTCACAATTATAGACACCGAACTGAGGTGTGGATTTGGTCGTGAATAACGATGAAGCAACCGACCAAAAGGGTCTCCCCCGTAAATCTCTAGTGATCTCAACGATAGTAAAGGTGGTCCCGGTCTGATCTTCCGTTCGAGTCCAAATCTTAAATTAGGGTTGACATATGTACGGACCCCAGTGAGGAAAGAGGTTTGACTAGGAGTTTAAAGTTATACGGGAACAGACCGAAGAAGGGTATTCTCTACGATATTAAAGGGGTTTACTCCGAAATAAAAGTCTCCTTCGGTAGTTACCCGTGATCTAGTCTACGGCCGAGTAGGGATTTGGTCTTTGTAGACCATGTCGGTAGGGACCGGTGCGGGGAGGTAGGGACCGGTGCGGAGGAGAAGGAAGGGGTGGGGGTGGGGAGATGTTCCGTCGGTGTTTTGGACCTCCGGGAGACGGAAACAGGGAGGCAGGGTCCAGTCTCGTCTATACGTGGTTGTTCGAGAATGACAGGGGACACGTGTGGGTCGAAGGGTGGACTCGGGCAGTTGAGGTGTAAATAATGGGTGGACAGTACGGGGGCTTGTACACGTGAAGGACGAGGCACGTGCTGACCCGCGGGTGTAGTGAGTAAGATCCCTGCTGTGGTCGCCTCTCGGACCTCCAACACCAACCTTTTCCCTTAAAGTCTCAAAAGTTCGGACCTCCACCCGTCAAGACTTTCCCACGGAAATATCTTTTCGGTCCGACATCCTCCCCCTTCGAAGATCTTTTTATATTTATGAGTTAGGTGAGACTCTGGTTCTACCCTCTACCAAATGTTTTGCGACTTCAACCATTCCTTTCCCGTCCTTTACCCCCGTCTCCTCCGGACCTCCACCTACACCCTCCGACGGTCCTTACTTCCACTCCACTACGTCTTGGGTCCATCTCGACCTCCTCGACTCCTCCGACTCTCCCTCACGGTCGTGGTACCGTCCATAGGTCGCGACGGACGGTTCGTCTGGCCCGGGCTCTACGGTGGACCTCCCACAGGCTCTTCCCCGGAGACGTCTGGGTGTCGGGACGACCCAGACTGGGTCCCTCGTCGCACCGTCATTCCCTTACTCGGCTGTCATTTTCCCGTACTTGGAATTGGTGGTGGTTCTCGGTCCGGAGGGGGTCCCTGTTCAGTTCAGTCAGGAGTGTCGCTGGGGTGGGACCGTGGGCAAAGACGAAACCGTAGACCAGAAGGGTTTCCCCTCCTGGTATATGATAGCCTCGACTGTAATGGTGATCTCGGTCAAGTCTTCCGTTCGAGTCCAAATTTTGACTTGGGGTTGAGACATGTAGGGACAGTAAGGTACAGACGCAGGTCGAGGGAGAAGGTGCTTACTGGTTTGGCTCCGAATCTTTGTCGGTCGTTGGTCTCAGACTTAAGTTTAGGGGAGTTGACGGACCGAGGGCCTGCACGGGGGAGTCGACGGTCTACACGGACGGCTGGGAGAGCCAAGGAATAGTCGTGTTCCTACCACCGAGGCCACCCGAAACGAGATCCCCTGGGACGGCAGAGGGGTGTACTTTGTGACGTGGAGTACACAAGGGTCGCACTTGTGTGACGAGATTCAGAGGACGTCTCGGACTCTACACGCCGTTCTAGTGAGGGAGTCCCTCCCGGCCAAAGGTTCTCACTGTCGCACATGTGCGTAGTGGACCGGCACACACGCCGGTGGAGACGAGTCTGTGTGTCCAGCCCTCTCCCTCGGAACTTTCCGTTTCTGTCTAGGATCCTGTGACCTGCGACCCCCACGCCTCCTCTCCCTCGTCTCCCCTCGTCCCTCTCCCGTGGACCCAGACCTCCCCAGAAAACTACGTCGGAACTCACACCGTCGACCGTCCTAAACTCTTCGTGGATAATCGTCGAACCACTGAAGTTTACCTCTTCGACTTGTCGTAAGATCGTTATGTACTATCCCCTCCCTCCTAATCTCCTCCTTCAGTGACAAGGGAAATAAAGGACATATTTTACCCGCACCTGTTTCCTTGGTCTTCTTCTCTTGTTACTATGTAAAAGAGAATTACGACGTTGCCACGATTCAGTGAAGTCGGTACAAACTGAGAAATACTGGGGTACCTGATATCGGGTGGTCCAAGGAGACAGGCACCCTAAGAGGTCCGTTCTTATGACCTCACCCATCGGTACGGGAGGAGGTCCCTTAGATATACTGGGTCCCTAGTTTGAGTGTAGAAGACATAGAGGACGTGACGTCTACCTAAGAAATGGCGACTCGGTGACCCCAACCGAGTTTCTGGTTCCGAGGTAGGAAAAAACAAAGGACGCAGGAAGGATTACGGACGGACCGGGGCGGGCGACGTGACGTATCGACGAAGTAGGTTGTCCAAAATCACACGGGGACCTCACATAAACCAGAACAGTTCTACTACTCACCCGTTGTTTAATTACGAAATTGTCTACGTACTCCCGTACGTAACAGAGCACTCCCTTCCGCCTTATGGGTGGAAGGTTTCGTCTTTGGGTCTCAGTAGGCCAGGGGTCCACTACGACTTATTTGCCACGGGTACCACTCACGAAATCCTCCTTTCAAGTCTCGTGTCTGTTCAGAGTTCCACCACCCAAGAGGGTTGGACCTCCATAAGTTCCGTCCTACTGACCGTCCTTCGTTCCCTTCCTCCCTTTCAGGTCAGGTAACCCGGGTTCTATTGTTCCGTGGATCTTTATGGGACGGGTCGTCGGTGTCCTCCCCGTGTGCCACGTGAGCAGGACCTCCGGTCAAAATCCCTCGTCCCCTATGTCGTTTTAAAAGGTACTTCGAGGGGGTCCCGTCGCTCGTCCGGAAAAAGTAAAATACCAGGGACGTACCTCGTATCACGGACGGTACGACCCGTGAGGGTGTCAGGAGGTTCTCACTTCCCGAGGCGTCATACATCAGACGCGACAGGCTACGTCGTGACTTTCGATACGAAGAAAACACGTACAGGTGAGATTGATCTGACACCCGAAGATAGGTTTTGACGAAATGAATAACCAAACTCATGTATAATCGAAAGGTACTTGTGACATTGTTTACTAATGTTTGAGACGTTGAATTGTGTTCAAATAATAGAATGCCAAACTTCCGGTCTTTGGACTGTACCCAGAGTAGCCCGATTTTGGTTACACAATCGACCCGATACAAGGAAGGACCTCCGGAATTCCCTTCTAGGTAAGGGAGCGGAAAACTTCGAAACACTTCGACGGACGTAAGGAGCCGAACACTCGGGGAGGGAGGCAGAAGTTTCGGTCGTCACACCGTAGAAAGACTGACAAGAAGGCAACAGTGTAGAGGGGGAGACTGGCGTCGGTCCGTACCAGGGAGTGACAACCCCCTGAGTACACAAAACTGACCCGGGTGGACCTATTAAGTCCGAGGAGAGAGGTAGAGTTCCGGTATCGGAATTGGTGTAGACGTTTCTGGGAATTCGGTACATGTCCAAGACTCCTGACCCCTCACCTGTAGAAACCCCCGGTAATAAGGTGGGCGGTGTTTGTCTTTATGGAAGTGCAACAAGTGTTGACTTTACTGTGTTTCCCGATATTTTACGTCACAAGAGGGTAGGGCCAGTAAGTGCTGGATGAAGAAGGGCAATTGCAAAGGGGGTATCTAAACTTCGTCGACTGTACGTGTGTATGTACCGGGTGGAGGACGGTATATGACCACACTCTCCATTCGAACTAAACGGTCTCTTCGGTACCCAGTGTAAAGGAAGAACAACTGGTACCCCGAGTGAAGTCCAAACCTGAGTCCTTCGGGAACCCCTAGTGACGACGAGTGTTCGAGAGTCTGAGAACAACCACTACCCCCGTCCCTTACCGCTCCTCCTATTTTGGTCGTCGGTCGTCTCCTCCCTGTGTTCGAGGAACCTACATTTCCTCACCGAAACACGTAGAGGGTGGATTGTTTGACGAGGAGGGGGTACCTGTAGGGTGGTCCAATCCGTGGTTTCCCGAAGGGGTCACGTCTCTCGTAGAATGAAGACGAATTCCTCCCTGAGAGTTGTCCTGACACTAAATCTCCTGTACTGTACACCAAACCCCAAAGGCCTGAGGGTCGACGTAGGACTCTCTGTGATACAAGGACGGGAAGTAGGTAAGGACCGTCTCTACAACGAAATTTAGTTTACCGCGTTATACACACTTCAGTCAAAACTAGATTTCTATTCGATTTACCGTTGAAACTACTTTCACTAATTCTAAAGTGTCGTCGTTAGTGACCCGAACCCTTGGTAAGGGGAAGGGGGACGGTCGGGTCGAACCGAGGTGGAGACGTCGTCCCATTCGAGTCCGACCCCGTGTCCTGGGTCCTACGATGGGTGACCGCCTAAAGACAGACCGTCTCGTCCTTCCTCCGACCTCCCCTCTCTTGTCTCGCGAGTCGGGAATGTCCACTCGGACTCCCCGGGACCGTCCGGACTCCAGGCCCCCGATCCCGGGGTGGGAGACGGGTCGGGGGAGGGAGTGCAGATAAACTGGAGATGAACCGGACGGTCCAGGTCGAGTTCCCAGGGAAGACGATCCTTCGGGATCCGGTCCTAGACCATCGTACAGTCCTCTATTTTTGTACGGAGTCTCTCACAGTGCACTCCTCGACTTGAAGTCTCTTCTGGTCTTCACTGGTTTCAATTTCTGTCGTCGCTACACATTTGTTCACTCGTTTCACTACAGTTCTATCTTCCATTCAATTTTTCGACACTGGAGACACAGAACCCCTGGTCCCAGGTCCGAAAGGAGTGGGAGCCGAGAGTCCCCAAGGAACCTGTTTGGTAGTCGGTCTGAACGCACACGACACACGATTCAGTGAAATTAGTACAGATTGAGAAACACTAGGATACCTACGTCGGACGGTCCGAGGAGACTGGTACTGTAAGAGGTCCGTCTTTATGACCTCACCCAACAGTACGGGAGGAGGTTCCCTAGAGGGGTTGAGTCCCTAGTTTGAGTATAGAGAATACAGAGGATGTAACCGTCCGTCTAAGAAATTGTGATCGCGGTGGACCCTTCGGGAGGTTGTCGGAAGTCAAGTCAAGTCAAGTCAGCGAGTCAGCACAGGCTGAGAAACGCTGGGGTACTTAGCGTCGTGCGACCCGGAGGGACAGGTAGTGTTTGTCGGAATCTGTAGACATATACTCTCAAGACAGTAGTCGGGACGGGTGGAGTGTGTCGACAACATGTAATTCATTTTCTTCTCTACTCTTTCGAGAGACCTTCGGATTTTCGTTATGTCTTTATCTTTGACTATATTGTTATTAGGACACGGAAACGACACAGAACGACAGACGTGTCTCGAAGGATGGAGGACTAGGAGTTTCGTTGGGACCCTAAGTCCTTTCCTGTCAGTATGGATTACATGTCTACACTTTTGACTCCACGTCTCTCGAGTTCGGGTGCTAGTGTTTCTGGTGTTCCCCGTATCGACTGTCACCGCAGGTCCAGAAGATTGAGGTTCGTCACAAGACAAGTGGTGTCTCCGTGGGTCGTAACGGATTTTCGTGTCGGAGACGACAAGTCTTTGGGAGGAAGAGGAAATTATGACGGAGAAGAGGATCGAAACGACTGACTATTTACGTGAAGAGGTCCGAGAAACATTGGTCGTCGCAACCCCTCCATCCGTCCGATGTCTGACCCGAGTCGAAGACTGGGTGACGTCCCGATGTCTTCTCAGGGACAGGGGGTCAAAGGTGGTTTAGACACATTGAAACTACGATTTTGGTGAATTGTTGGATTAGATCCACGAAGGTCCTTTACGTGAGTCCGGGAAGAGCTTCCTGGTCCGGAAACATTGTTGTGGTCCTCGTCCTGTCTCGGTCCACGTGTCTTTCCCGTGGGTTGTTCCAGGATCCCCGAGGTACCTGTAGAAGAGTCAGGAGAGTACTATTGAAGTCCGGCCGTAGTCTTAGTTGTTCCTCGTCTTACCGGCGCACTGGGCGGGTGACGGCAGTGTGTCGGACCTTCACGAGCCAGCGTTTCCCGGGGCAGACGTAAAAGGTAGCGTCGTACCCATCCTCTCTCTACCTCTGTCTGTGTGTCTCGACCCGGAGGACACAAAGGACTGGGGTGTCTTTCCCGAAATAGACACGAAGTTCGGTGAAAGGCCCGGAGGGTTTAAAAGGAAGGAAGTCACTTAATCCACCCTCTTTTCTGTCAGTTAGCCATCGTCTTTAATCTGAAGTCAACAGTCTATGTCCGTAAGATATTTTCGTCACTGATCCCTACCCTGACGGACCCTTATGTGGACACATTAAGTGTGGACACTCGTTTTGAGGTTGAAAGATGTTTGTCCACACAAGCCGACTGTATTAGTTAAAGTTGTACTTGTGTTAATTACTGAAACGAGTACTGTCCAAGAACGACCTCGAAATATACGTGATATATATGACAAAGGTGAATGTCTGGTAGAATATACCTTTTTGGACTGAAATCTTATCCTTTTATTCCTCCATTAATTAGGAGACCGATTTCCTGAGTGGACTCTAAAGGAGGTGAAGAGCAGTAGGGGTTTATGTTGATCGTCTCAAAGAGAAGGGTTGGTCTCGTATCCATAGGTTACCTGAACCTTTGTACTGAACTCTTTGTTCAGTAAAGGAGGAAAGGACTGACGCTTAGATCGTGGTTAAAATAGGGAAGAACGGTCAATTCGTCCTCTCCTCTTCCGATCACACAGTCCCAACCCGGACTTTACATCATCATGTAAGGGGAGTTACAAGGTTATTTCCTCTCCTCTATCTCCCTGATTTCTTCGACCTATCTCGATAAGTCTCGAGTCCGAAGGGTCCACCGAGCCACCTATTTCTTTGGTGGACGTTTCGTCTTCTGTGTCCAAGGTAGGGACCCAGCCCTTCTAGGGGACCCTCCTCCCATACTGTTGGGTGAGGTCATGAGAACGGACCTCTTAGGGTGCCTGTCCCCCTCGGCCCGTCCGATACCAGGTACCCTGACGTTTCTCAACCCGTACTGACTTCGTTGACTCGCACTCGTGTACGTGACACTCGGACGGTTCGTGTGACTACGGAGGGACACGGTAGTCGTAGGTCCGGAGGACGGAGTGTGGTGGGTCCCTTGTAAGAGCAACTGTAAGAGATCCCCCTCGGAGTCACATGAAAGGGGTTTCGGTGACACAGAGGACGAAGGAGACACTAGTGTGGACCTGAAATATGACATAGAGACGGAGGTGGGCAGTTTCAATTGGACAGGGTACAGGGAACGGTAACTAAGAACCTCTTTTCCTGACGGCACAGTTGGAGAAGATTCCCCTGGATCTTACGCCACCACTACCACCAAATCAACGATTCAGCACAGACTGAGAATTCTGGGGTACCTGACGTCGCACGGTCCGAGGAAACAGGTACCCTAAGAGGTCCGTTCTTATGACCTCACACAACGGTAAAGGAAGAGGTTTCCTAGAAGGGCAGGGTCCTTAGATTGTGCCCACAGGACGTAACGTCCTTCTAAGAAATGGCTGACTCGATTGTTCTCGGACAACCTCTCTCACTACAAAACTTGTTTTCCTATATTAGAGATTATCACTTTAAAGTTCCTGTCACTCCTTCTTTACCCCACGTCCTATTTACCCCCCTCCCTTACTGTCTCTTTCGTGACTCTCAGTCGGAACTTTAGTACAGTGTGCCTGACCGGTACTCTCTGATGATGATTTTTTAGACAAAAAGTTTTCAATTCTGAGTTAAAGGTCTACAGACGAAACCCCTCGGTTTGATGACGACTAGACACAGGTCAAGTGGTACCTTATTTCAGACTTGAGGAGTGGGCTCGGAAAGTCTGGAAGGTGCCGGCCGAGGGGGAAGACGGGGATCATCCTTAGGTGAGCCGGAAACCAAAGAGACGACCGGAGTCTGGATGAGACCCGAAGGATCCAACACGGAGATGTGTGACCGGGTCGAGGTCCCTGGGAGAGTAAACAGTCTCGTTGGTGTTCCGTGTTGAAGTCCCCCTGTGGTGACGGAAGGGTCCAGTGTGCATACGTTGTGTCGTGTCAGGAGGTCAGACGGGCGGAAGTGGTTCAGAGACGACTCCTGCGGAGAGGGGGTGCCGTGTGAGGCAGAGGGGTTGGAAGAACCACGGGGGTAGTGGGACCCTAGTGAAGTCACGAAACTGTGACTGACAGAGTATAAGGGAACTAGACCTACCCACCCTGACCCAGGGGCTGATCTCGTATTGAAGGGGCCCCTTCCCCCCTCGCTGACCCAGGACTCAGACATCTTTGGTGGGAGTGAGGGTCCGATCACCCAACTCTTAAACCGTAACCAAAAGTTTCACACTAGGACCCTCGTCGTTGGTCGTGGACCGTTGTGTTTAAATCCTTACATTTAAGAGCGGGTTGGGGGGAGGGGGAGGGGTCGGTTACAGTCTGTGAGACCTCCACCCGGGTCGTGTGAAAAATCGTTCGGGCGGTCCGTTAAGTCCTGCGTGTCCTTCAGACTCTTGGTGGGTCTTTGCCCCAAGAGACACGTGGGACGACCCAAACGACTTAACTAATCGTCGTACAAGGTTAAGTCTCTCCAAGTCCGGGTGAGCCCCGATGGACAAAGTGACCAGGGAGTACCTCTGGGTTGAGGGTGCAAACCAGATTTCTTAGTCTTGGTCGACCGAGTCTCTCGGAGGGGTCGTCGGGCTGTGTGACAGTGCAGGTCCGATTTGTGTTCGTCGTGGCCGTCTGTCCGACGGAGGTCGAGAGGAGGTTTCCCGTGGGACCAGTTGTTTGGGAGGGACCACGTCGATTGATCCACCCGTATCATAAGTACCTGGCTGAGTTCAACTCGTCGCAGGAGTAGAGGGGTGGCTCACTGGGAAGGGTCGACGCCATTCATGAAAAGGTTGGGCCTCGAACCGTCGAGGTTCTGTGGCGGAGGGGGTTCAGGGAGTGTGGAAAGTGTCGGACGGGGGCGATTTGGGGGTTGTAAGGTCGAGGGTCCGTCTTGACCCCACCTCTCCTCTCCAGTCTGTCCTTTATTTCTCGGTCCAAGGGTCGGGGTGAGGTCGGCGTGTCTGAGGTTTAGACATCGTCCCCCTGGGTCACGACTTGGCCGAAAGGACCTTTTAGAATAGTAGTCTGTTAGATTTGTGTTTAGGCGGGAGGAAGGACCTGTCTACCCCTTTGAGTCCGGGGTCCTGTCACTGAACCCCGGAGGGTCTGGTAGGGTCTGGTACCTCGTGAGAGCGGTAGAGGAGCCGGGGGAGAGTACCGGACCTAGAGGTGGGTCGCAAGGATTGTGTGTGAAGACTTGGGAGGTGACCGAGACGGAACGGAGGGGTCAATTTGACGTTCCCAGATCCCCGCCACGGTCCGGTGTCAGAACTCAAGGGGGTGGGGACGAGGGTGGGGAATCATGACACGAGTCTCGACCCGTGTCCTTCGTAGTTATTGACCAGGTCCTTACGACTGGACGGGTCCGTCGGGTGTGAGTTGTCGTCGCATACGTGACTCTACTTAGGTAGCCTAGTGGTCTAACAGTGGAACTTTGTGGGATTTTCTAGATAGGGTCCTCTCGATCTCTTGTATGTGTGAGACACCCCTTCGTTTGTCGGTGAACTTCTCGACGGGTCTCCCCTCCGGTCTCGTTGTCACCACCCCCTATGTCTCCTACTCCCACGTCCCAGCCTCCCCGTCCGAAGGGGAGGAACACCTAAGACGAGTCCCTTCGTGTCGACCCTTTGCCCTGTGTCGGAGTGTGAAAGAGTGGAGACAGAGAGGTCTCGGGACTGCGACAGTGTGGCCTTTCCACTGTTACTTTGGCTCTGTTTCTTCTCGAGGCTCCTCTTTTGTGCGGGCGGGTCAGTGACCGAGTGTCCCTTAGGAGTGTCTACGGGGGAGGGGCGGGTCTCGCGCTCTGTGTCCGGTCCGTGGGGGTGGGGGCGGGGTACCGTGCCTCCACTGACAGACGACTCTAGACTCGACGGCCCCGAGGCCCCGTCCGGACTGACCGTGAGTTTGCAACGGACTCGGTTGGGACGGGACCAGGAGGGGCGGAAGGACGGAGCCAGTCTCTCCGGCCGTCATGTCTGTTGGGGGTTGTCGAGGTACCGGACTCTGTCGCCTTCACACAAAATACGAGGGCCCTGTACCCACAGATATAAAGTGGGAAAGGTAAAAGTATAAACGGGTTTAGGGTACTGTGTGTCAAATGTAACAACAGTGTCTCGTGTTGATAAGATCCGTACCTTGGTTAAGGAGCCGGTCAGACCGGTTTGGTTCAGTACGACACCATTGTTGTTGATAGGTGACGTCTGGTCCGAACAGCGGCAGTGCGTCCCAAGGTCCGACGCCGTCCTCGGTACGAGAGCTTACACCGGCTGGCAGGACAGCACGTCCCGGAACTCGACCAGTAATTTGCGAGGTTGGCCCTCCACTTTAGGTCGTGTGCGGCAGGTGTGAGATGACCGGTCTTGGGTGCTGGGGTCGGGTGTTGTTCCCCCTGTCCTGCCTGTTAGGTCCCGTCTCTGTCTCTCGACTACTGGTGGGTGGGCGTTTATGTGTGTGTGTGTCGGGGGGTCCCGTCCACGGGCTGTAAGAATGTGGGATCGAAGTACGGAAAGGGAGGGGACGCTCTTCGGTTCGAAAGAGGACCAGAAACAGTAAAAGTGAGGTCCTATTTCCTTTCGAAAGGCTCGGTCAAATCTTTCTCCTTAGATACTTCTACTAACTTTACACTAAAAGTTTCTTTTACTGTCCCTTGTCTGTAATAATGTTATATATTATAGTGTTAGAGTGTCATATATTGTGAAGTGAGATATTGTATTGTGTGAAAATCGATATTGTCCGTCAACTTTAATTTCCAAAAGATCACTACCGTTGTACTGCCCTGTGGTCTATCCTGACGCTCTCACTCAGTCCGTCTTACATGTTTCCTTTTAAAGCTCTTACTCAAATTGTTGTCAAGTTCCTATGTTTTCCTCCGGTCTCTTCCGGACGGGACGTTCATGCCGGGGAACTTTGGGTAGTTTTCGACTACCGCAGTCAAGACGTTCCTACGAAACACTGAGATTGGTCGGCAGGAAAAGAAAAAGGGGGTGTTCTCTCTTCCCACCCTCTCTGGAACCTTTCCTTCGGTACCCACCATGTTTTGTCCTTGTTGTTGTTGTTTTTAGACATAACTCCACCCCCACCCCTCCCCGTCTCCTTCTCTGCGTCGGGAAGACCTTCGCGGAGTAGTACCCCCCTACGTTTGCGTCTTTCTCTTAGGTCTCTTCGTGTGCCCCGTGACCTCGACGAGGGACCGAGTCCCGACGTCACGAGACCGACGAAGGGGTCCAGGTCAGTATGGTGGGGTCCTACGTCCATGGACCTTGACAAGTCTTAGCCCGGAAGGACCTCCTTCGAGGGACGACAGACGTCTCTAGTCTGCACCACCTCCCACCTGTTCAGTTCTGCTGGGAACTTTTGACACTTAGTTATTTAGCTAGGGTCCACTCCTATTGATGAAACGGTTCGTAGCCTTATGTCCTTGTTATGGGTTCAGTAAGAAACCCATAAGGTTTCAGTGATACCGAACAGTTCTACGAAGATCAACAAGAAACGTACAGTCAGTTGAGCTGACATTATGTTTGCAAATAACTCACAATCGAGACGTGGTCTGAGACGTTTAGATTCTCTTTCTCGAGCTTTCTCTCTCGCGGTCCGAACTTCGGAAGAGAGTCCTCGAGGGTCCAGACTCCACGTGTACGACACACGAATTACGTCTCACTCCTCTCCGACTCTCGTCGTTCCGACTCGTCGCCCCCGAGTCTCGGACTCCACTCCGAGTCGGGCGTCCCCCTCCCTCGTCTCCTAATCCCCTCCGAGGAACGCCCTAGACTGTCAATTCGACCCTAAATATCCTGCTTGTAAAGAGGTCGTACTCCAGACCCCATCACCATCCGGTCCTTCCAAAATGTCCCTATAGAATGCTTTATACCTTTTAGGGTCTCGGCACTGTGTGGTCCTGTCTAGACTCCTTACTTACGTTAACACTTTCCTTCTCAACCTTCTCTACATCCGTTCCCGGTGTCGTGTTCCCCGAAAGGTCCACCACGATCACTATTTCTTCGCTTCAGCGAGTCAGCACAGACGAGAAACGTTGGGGTACTTGACATCGGATACTCCAAGGAGGTAGGTACCTTAAAAGGTCCGTTCTCATGACCTCACCCAACGACAAAGGAAGAGGTCCCCTAGAAGGGTTGGGTCCCCAACTTGGACCCAGAGGTCGTAACGTTCGTCTGCTAAAATGGTAAACTCGGTGGTCCCTTTGAGGGGTCACCATTTCTTGGGTGGACGGTTACACCCTCTGTGTTCTCTGAGCCCCTTCTAGGGGACCTCTTCCCGTACCGTTGAGTGAGGTCATAAGAACGGACCTCTTAGGGTACCTGTCTCCTCGGACTGCCCGATGTCAGGTGACCCAACGTCTCAGTCTGTACTGACTTCGCTGAATCGTGTCGTGTTTCCCGAAACGTAACTTAACTGAGATCTCGTGTCTCCGTCGGTCCCGCCCTCCAGTCTTGTGGAATTCTCCGACCTGGTTATCGAGTCCACTCTCCTCCCGACTTGGTTCCGTCATCACCACCCGTGACTCCCCTCCGATATCGATACTCTTTATAAAGTCTTCACCTTAGGGATTTTAATCCAATAGAACTACGTTTCAACTCCCACTCCCACTTCCACTTCCCTCCTACACTCCCTCGGTCTCCTTCCTCTTACACAGTATTTCCCGTTGGGTGAGGTCATAGCCTTGTGTATTTCACAGGTGTATTTCCCAGGGTTTCCCAGGTGTGACGTAGACGCCGTCTCTGGAGTCCATCTGTTCCTACCTCGTCGACCGTCGGTATCCTTTACGCACCGGAGACTCTCCTTTTCCCTCCAGAGCGGTACTGAATGTACAAGATCTTTGGAGCATACCGTTTCTCCTTCCCTTCTCCCCGGGACTCCCAGGGTTGACACAAAAGAAAAATGGTGTCCTACCTTCTTATCAAAAGACGGACTTCCCCTTCTTCCCGCTACCCTTAAACTTCTGTCCTCGACCTTTCCCCTTCCATTTACCACGGTCCTCACCTACTTCAGACCTTACGTGTCCACCCCATTTGGACACACCCTCGGGTGCTTAAGCCCTGTAGACCAGAGGGGCACAGTCCGTCGGGAGGATTCCTTGCTACAGGTCTCTGAGTGTCCGCTGTCTTATGTCTTGTGTTACCACAAGTACGGTATAAAAGTAAAGATATCTTCAGAATCAATAAACGTACTTACTAGAGTGAGTAGGGCGCGTTACTGAGACACTCTATCCGCACTTATCAGGGTACTCTGTGTTCTCCTGCGAAGGAACCTGAGTGTCTCGTTCTCTCACTATCCCGGCCGCAACCATTGGACCGAGGCCAGACGACGAATGGGACCCCAGGGTCGTTGAAGTCTCAGGGTCGAGAGCTAGGGTGTCCCCTGAGTACGATTGAGTGGGCGTGTCAAAAAGCGATTTATATGTTAAAGTTACATGAGTAAATTAAAATAGATTGGAACGTTTTTATGTAGGTCTTAGTCCGAATTTTGTATAGTTCAACAACAGTAACCAATCAGTGATTCAGTACAGACTGAGGAACGTTGGGTACCTGACATCGGGCGGTCCGAGGAGACAGGTACCCTAATAGGTCCGTCCTTATGACCTCACCCGACGGTAAAGGAGGAGGTTTTGTATAGTATCGTAGATGATTTGTACTAAAAGTTTTATGAAATGATCCTTGCAACTCTAAGACTACTTGGGAGAGAGGGGAGAACACAGAAGTAAGTGCGGGATACGACGCAGTACACCTCTCGTCCAGAGTTTCGTTCCCGTACAACCCTAAACCCCCTTCGGGAATTCTTTATAATTCGAATCCTACGTAGACCCTAGTACCCTAGTCTTGGAGAAACCCCAACCCCCCACCCTCCCCCACCGTTAGTCTTCGTAGGTTCCCTAAGTCGACGGGTCCCTCCTGAGTCTTGGGACTACACCTCCTTTTCTGTCGGGGTCTTCCAAATACGCTCCACGGGTTCTATCTTTCCCTTTTCGACTTCGATCTGTCTAAGTTTCTCAGACCAGTTTGTGTGTCCGGGTAGTCTGTTATATAGTCCTCCTTTCTGTGTCTCTCTTTGACAGAGGTCGGTACAGTAAGGTCGAGATGGACGGTATTTCGAAAACGGGGACTACCCGTACGAGGGTAAACGGAAAAGCTTACGACAGGGTGTTCTTTCTGTCCAAACCCATAAAGGAGGGGAAAATGTCTACTCTATTGACTCCGAACTTCGACACTTTACGGACGGGTCCCAACAGTAGAAATACCTTATTTTTGTTGGGTTCACCTCCTGGTCTAGGGTGAAGGGTTCTCCTTGGAGACCCTGTCTCTCGACTGTGACCAGGGAGGGGTAACGGCTCCAGAAGGGTGTATCCCCGGGAAGAGTATAAGGATTCCCCCTGGGAACGGTCACTCACGTGGAGAGGGGCCTCAGTGTCCCATAAGGAACTACCCGTGGGTTGAGAGAGATTGTTAGGACGTTGTGTGTGACAAAGTACGGGAGTTCACCTTCAGAACAGTGGACGTAGTGGCTCAAGGGAATGTAGAGATTGTATTCTTCGAACCCATTCAAGAGTTCATTGAGGCGGGTGGTGGGGTTTACCGAGATTCTTTCCATGTTTGTCGGGGGACGGAGGACGAGGTCTAGTCTCGGGACAGAACAGAGAGTACTCTGTATCTCGAGACTGTCGGGGGTTCATAAGTGTTACTGTAGTGGAGTGTGTCGTAGACCTTCCTACGACGCGAGTGGGGTCACCGGACGACAGACCGACCCTTCGACATTACACGTGTATCCTTTGTCCTTTTGGTTCTCAAGTTGACCCACTTTGACTGGAACCCACACAAGGTCGAGAACCCGTTCAGTAGGTTAGAGAGAAATGGAGTCAGATGGGACCTCCGAGTCCCCATTTCTTAGGTGGACGTCACGTTCTCAAAGTTAGGAACCCAGTCCTCCTAAGGGACCTCTTCCTTTACCGTTGGGTCCGGTCATAAGAACGGGTCTTTTAGGGTTCCTGTCTCCTCGGACCGCCCGATGTCAGGTACCCCAACGTTTCTCAGCCTGTGCTGACTCACCGATTTGTTGTTATTGAGTAGTTTTATTACCTCTGCGATTTTGATTATGATGGAATCTCCCGTCACACCCCAGTTTACCTAATTAGGCATTGTCACGGGTCTTCCACGTGATTTAATTTCGATAAACCCGAGGTTTTACGACGAACAATAACGAGAAACAAAAAGCACAAATGAACTACGAGTATCCTCTGGTACGTCGGATCTCTTCAGTCCTCTGTTAAAGGTGGACTCCGACCCGAAAATTTGTAGCTATGTCAACTGTTTCCCCTCGTGGTACGTTCTCCTCCTGTCTTTTACTCTACGAGTCTCAACCTTACCCCGCAAGTGACCGACAGTCCCTCGGTACTGCACACTCCGGATCCGGACTGGGGGGATCTTAAGGACGGTGACGACGTTCTGTCTGGTGTAATAATTTCTTTTATGGGGTGTCCTTGGTTTTGGTTTGTTGACGTCCGTTGTCCTCAAGTCCTTTGGAAACCGAGATAGAGGTTCCGTTAACTTTTCTCGAGTTTTGTCTAATTTTATACTCTACTTAAAACTTCGGGTCCTTACTCTCTTTTACTTAGGACACTGACTCCTCGGTTACACTAATAAAGTAATAAACCAATCTTTCAATTTTACACGTCCTTTACAGTCTACGAAAGAGTTCTACCTCCCTCCAATCCCTCTCACACCGCACCCCGCCCCCGCCCCCCCCCCCGACCTCTATAAGAAAAATTATGATTTTTTATCGAAATGGAGCTGAATCGACTTTAGTCTTATTAGGGGAACCCTCCCGTTGACCGGGAAGACGGTCAGACACATTTCCAGAAAAATTCTGTGTGTAGGACGGAAAATTTTCTTGAGAGGGTAGGTTATTTTACTTAGTTTAGGATGTTCAGGGGTCCACTTCTCATGGAGTGGGGTGGGAAGTTCCGTGACTACTACTGAATCGGGGGTTGGTTTCGACCATCTTTCGGGTCAGTGGTCGTCGAAGAGGGACGTCAGAGAGAGGCCGAAAGGACGGGTCTAACTAGGGAGAGAAGGGACCTGTTAGGGGTGGGAATCCAGACAAATGACAGATCCGGTGGGACACAGGGATACGGGGGTAGAGGTACAGGTAGTAAGTGAGTCAATAAGTGATTTTCAAAGAATCCATGGTTGAACGTCCGACACGACCTACGACTCCTGTGTTACCGTACCCTCCGGACCAGGGAAGGACGTCTCTCAGTGGGTAGATAATTTTTCCTGTCGACCCGTCACCCGTCGTCTCTTCCGACCCCTTCGGTCTCTCTTCCCGGCCAATTAGGACGGCCGTCCCGTCCCCAGTCCGTTTGGGAGTTTCCTCCGTGGTAGACCCGGACTGGAAACTCAACCGAAACTAATACGTCTCTTCTCATCTCCCTCAGGGTCAACCCCCTTGTCTTCTTTCGTTTCCGGGTACCGGTCCTTGACACTGGGATTGGGTTCCCTCTCATTTCTCCGTTCACACCGAACACACTTGCCCGGCGCACTCGCCGCTCTCCCTTTCGATTCCCTCATTTGACTCCGGACTACCTACCCCGGAAAACATAAAATTATAAAATTGTATTCCTGAAGGGACCACCGAGTCTACCATTCGTAGAGGGATGTTACACCCTCTGGCCCAAGTTAGGGACCCAGTCCTTCTAGAGGACCTCTTCCTTTACCGTTGGGTGAGATTATAAGAACGGACCTTTTAAGGTATCTGCCTCCTCGGACCGCCCAATGTCAGGTACCCAGAGTTTCTCATCCTGTGCTGACTCGCTGAAGTGAAAAGAAAGTTGTGTAATTTACCAAACTTAAGTTTTCCATGTTTGCCTATATGTCACTTTTCCGTGAAAGGGTAGGGACGGGGGTCGATAGGATAAGGGGTAGAGTTTCCGTTGGTTACAATCGTCAAAGAATACATGGGAATGTCTCTATAAAATACGTATATGTTCTTTTATCTAGAGAAAACGGGAAGCACGTGTTTATCATCGTAGTATATATATATTTTATGGAAAGATGAAAAAGGTAAATTAAAATATATAACATTTGGTCATCAAGAGTTTTACCTCACACATAGTGTTAATGGGTGACCGAACGATTTTGTGTCTGACACCTCGGAGTAAAGTCCCAGAGTGTAAGTCAACCAGGTCCCACCCTGGACTCCAGTATGTCGGGGTAGTTCGAGGGTCCACTGTGACGACCAGCTCCTTGGTATAAGACTTTTAGTGACCATATCTGGTGTGATCGACTTAAATATTTCTCGACGGAGGAAGTAGAACACCGACACATCATAAGGTGACTAACCTACATGTCACTACATAAGTGGGTCGGGGAGGGTAGACCTAACAAAGGTTAGAAAACAATAAAGGTTGTCGAGATGTGACTAATGTAAACACGGGAGTAAGGACGTAAGTACACCCCCATCTCTAGACCCTATGTCAGACCCAGTTTCCGAAACGTATGACCGGTAAAACTGTCTATTGACGGTCTTTGAACCTCTCTTTGAATTTACGATTATATTCTTTTAGACTTAAAATTGATTATGTCTGTAAATTCGTCTTCTGATCATTCCAGTCCATATACGAAGTCCTTTTGATTTGACCGAGGTGTCACTTTACACCTAATCTCCTCTTTTGATTGGTACACCTCCTGTCTAAGGTTCCCGTAGGGTGTTCTGGACGGACGTCTACTAGTATGGAAACTCACACCCACCCTGGGTGCTGACTGGAGGTTGGTCACGTTAGACCGTTTCTGCTACCCCACAGTGAAACCACTAGTGTCATGTAATAAAACGAGGTAAAACTGTCATCGACCTGTGATCTCTGTGAGAGAGGGAAAGATCGAAACCCTTCGTTCGCAGGTACTTAGGGTGTCGATGTTGTTGGTGTACTTTTTCCTTTGCCTAAGAAGGGGTCGACTCAGAGGACTAATATTGGGTCAGGATCCCCTGTGGAACTAACGTCAAAGTACTGTCGGAAATTCCGGTCCTGAATCGAGTCTACACGGTCCTGAATACCAAGTGCCTTTATTATTCGGGTACTCTATTATTTACACACAACAAAGTACGTTGATTGAAACGTGACTGAACAGACCATCGTTTTCTATTGATTTTGTTTGTAAATCCGTCCAAGAGTTTTTCATCCGATAGTACCACTTCCGGACTTCACTTGTCTACGGTTCCCGTCTTCTCCCCCTATCCCTACTCCCCACCCACACCGTCTATAAATTCTTCCATCGTCCCGTTTACTAAGTGTTCTCCTCGTCTGTCTCCACTTGAGGATGGTAGTACCCCGTTCTACCAACCTTTTACAGGAACTTTGTCCGAGTCGGGCAAAAGTACTCCAGTTTAGTGTCTCGTCAGGCTCCACCCCTCTTAGTCTCACGAACAAGGAATTGGGAGAAGTCTTCTCAAAGAGAGGAACGTCTCTCGAGGTTCTCCTGGAGTCGCGTCGGTGGGGTCTGGTGGTCGGTAGTAGCCATTAAACGACTGTTTCGTCTATTCGTGGATGTGTCTCTTCTGGGCGTCTTTTAGTTCCACCGCAAAGTTTGGGGACCCCTGAAAAGTTTATTAACACAACTCTGTTAGGTCCTTACTAAANCCCCCCCCCCCCCCCCCTTACCTAGGGTATATAGTTCCTGTATTTGTTTTTTACTTTGATACTTTTCTGAATCTTCCTTTCATACCTTCTCATAGACATTATTAGAACTTGATCCTTCTTGAAATTTGTGTACTGGGTTTAGGTTTACGGTGAAAAAATTTTACGATTTTTATTTTACGATATGGACTCAAGTTTAAAAAAATATATGGATTATGGTGTTTTATGTTATTTTAGTTTTCTTTTACCTTTTTTATTCTTGTTTTATGACCGTTGTATCGACTGTCCGTATCCCGATTAAAGGAACGATGAACTTATTGTACGCACACGTTTGTACACGTTCAGAGATTCTTCGTTGGGTCATCTCTTTACATGTTATTTCTTCTTTAATTTAACAGACAGGTGTTTCGTCCCTTGTGCTTACGTAAACTGTGTAGACTTTACTACGTGTAGGAGTGTGTACCGTCCTTTATGTTTAATTTTGATGTTACGTTAGGTCAAAAAGTATATATTCCAACCGTTTATGCGAATTTATAAATGTCACGATTTCTTGGTCTCACATATATTGACGAGAGTAAGTACCAATTACCTCAAATTTAACCACAGTGATGGTTCATATCTTTCTCTTTATGTGTCTGAGAGAACTTTTCCTGAGTGTTCGTGACCATTGTCACTGTCAGACGTCCTCTTCTGGGTACACCGGTGAGGTTCTGTGTCCTTCACTTTCCCCTTAGAAGTGCGTAGGTACAACATGACAAATTTTGAAAGGGTTTATGTATTATGGTGTAAGAGTTATTAAGATTTTTCATTATTTGACTTCCTTCATCTCTCCTAAAGGTAAAGACCCTTCTGTCTTATTTGTGTGAAATGGGATATGTAGGGGGATTCATGTTGATTTTTGGGACTAAAATATGTATTTTGTTTACGTTGTACTTTGACTTTCCATTTCTTCTCGTTAACCGACCCCTGAAACCTTGGGCCCCTGGAGTCCTTCTGTTCTTCGATTCGAACGACCTACCACCCAAAAGAAAACCGGAGTGCATCGGGTCTAAACCTCGACTTCTACGGCCGTTGAATCTTTATAGTTACCCGTATCTGTTTTTTATAAGGGTGTTTTCGTACGAGAAGGATCGGTTTTCCGATCCTTTCCCCGTCGAATCTCTCTGTTTGACCATGTATCATTAACGAAATTAGATCGGTTTGTGACGTCTTTTTTAACACCAGGGTGGGGGTAGGTACGAAGACCTGAGGGTGAGGGTGGGTCGTCGTTACTGTGTGGGTTTGGGGAGGAACGACCTCATCACAGCCTCCTCCAAATGACCTTTCGGTTCTGACAAATGATGAAGAGTTGTATTTTCTAGTGAGAGTTGGGGACACCACAGTCACCTCCAGTGTTCCCCTTGTCATTGATCCGTAAGGTTGGGGAGGTTAGGTCTTTCCTTAAACAACTCCAGTTCACCTGAAGTTGAAGGTGGACCGTCATTATTCCGTCACGAGGGTTTGAGGGGAGACCTCGTACAAAAAATTTTTTTATCGGTTTCACTTTCCGAATTTATCCTAGATTCCAGAGTTTTATATAATGGGTTTTACAGGTACAAAGTTAAAAATTTTAGTAAATAGTATTTCTTGGTCCCTTTAGAATTTGAATTATTTTATATAAGTCATTTACGGTTGAGGTTTTACTGTCTGTACAGTCTTAATAGACCGTTTCTATAATTTCGTCGGTAATATTTTTTACAAGGTCTCTGAAGGGACCTTCAGTCACCAATTCTGAGGTTCGAAGGTTACGTCCCCGGTGTCCAAACTAGGGACCAATCCCTTGATTCTAGTGTGGGACCAATCCCTTGATTCTAGGGTGTACGGTGCACCGTACCGTTTTTTTTCAAAGTTGTTCGTTGATACTTGTACAAACTTTGGTTACGTTTTTGGATTGTTCGTTTATATTCGATATTTCTTCTTGGTTTCTTTTGAAAATCTTAACTTTTTATGTAATTGACTTTACGGTTTAAGTTAATTACCTAAGTTATCGTCTTACCTCTCTTGTCTCAAGTAACGTCAATTACTTGACATTATATCTCGTTATTTTTAATGGGTTTGACTTTTTTGTCTTTTGTCTGACTTTTTCGTTTGTTCGTTTCGGAGTCCGTAAATATCATTTTGTTATTTTTCAGATTGTAAGAATATTCAATATTCTTCAGGTTTTCCTCTTTTTCCCACCCGACTTTTTCACGGGTTATTATTTTTGGGGAGTTTAAACCTCTTTCTGTGTCTAAGTTCTTCTACTTTCTTAAAAATTTACTTTATTTGACTCTATTTAGGTGTAGTTCTGTGTAGTGTCAGTTTGAAGACTTTTGTTTCTGTGTCTTTTTTTAAAACCTTTGTCGTGATCTCTTTAATGTGGATGGTTATGCCCCTTTGTTAATCTTACTATCGTCTAAAGAGCGGTCTTTGGTACCTCTGGGTTTATTCGTCTTGTTGTAAAAAGTTCACACTTTTCTTGACAGTTGGGTCTTAAGATATAGATTGCTTTTATAGGAAATCCCTACTTCCCCTTTATTTAAATAAGACTCTACTTTCTTTTGATTCTATTAAACAACGGTTGTCTGGATAGGGGATTTTCTCACCGATTTCCTTCAATAAATCTTTTTTTTTTTTTCCTTTTTCTTTACTAACTTCTTTAGAAACTTATAACACTTTCTTGTATAAATTCGTTTTCACATCCATTATGTTTTGACTAAATAAAGAGGAGAAATTAAAGATTCACTATAAATTACCAACTTCGTTTTTAATATTGTGATTACATCAAAATTTATATGCATCTCCTTTATAAAGTCTGATAGTGAAATATTAGTCCTCTTCCAATTTTTCTGTATTTCCTTCCATTTCAAAGATATAAAACGAGTTTAACCATTTTACTACTGTGGTCTTACTACACAACAGTGCATGTGTATTACATGTATAGTGATTTTTCCGATACGTTTGTTATATTTGACTTTTTATGATATCCATTCAGTTTCACCTTATAAAATTTTACGAATCCATTGTGTACTTTTTCGTCCCTTTTTCTTTTATTTTGACTTTCGTTCTTGTTTGTTTTTTATCTTTTGACGTATTTTGTAGTTATTAATGTAATTTACACTGATCAGACTTATGTAATTTAATGTAATTTAAAACTTATTATCACTAAGTTTTGTACTTAGTGATAAGACAGTTATTCTTTAAGTGAAACTCATTTTACTATATCCGTCCAACTTTTATTTTCCTACGTTTACGTATATAGTATACGTGTAATTAGTTTTCTTTCCTTTTACCAATATATTTATCCTCTGTTTAATCTGAAGTCCCCCTTGTAATGGTCTCTGTTTCTCCTCATAAAAAAATTGAAATAAAAATAATAACTGTGATAATGTCTATCTTACTACTGTTAGTATAATTGTTTTTATACCTTGTGAAGTGTTTAAACACACAGCAAGAACAAGTCCCGGTACGAATAGAAGAGACATAACAAGGTTAAAATCGTATACACACCGACTTCACTCATGTCTCTCCTTATATTATATTACTATTTTCCAATTAGGTGGTTCTTCTGTATCGTTAGGATTTAAGTGTACGTAGTTTGTTGTCTCTATGTTTTATACTCTTCGTTTTGGACTATCTCGACTTTTCTTATTTTTGTATTTAGGTGTGAAGACAAAAGTCTAAAGTTGTAAGGAGAGAGTCTTTAATTATTTTGATCCGTTAGTCGTTCCTATATCTTTTTGGGGTTTTGTGGTAGTCGGTTGTTTTAGATTAGTAAAGGTCTTATGAGGTGGGTCATTATCGTCTTACATGTAAAAAGATTTCACGAGTTTCTTGTATACGGTTCTATCTGATATAGGATCCGGTATTTTGTTTAGATTTATTCAAGTTTTCTTGACTTAAAAGTATGTCTTAAGTAAAAGATAAAGTATATCTCACACAAGAGACTGGAGTTTCCTTCGTTTGATCTTTAGTATCGTTCTATTGTCCTTTTGGAGATTTGTGAACCTTTTTTTAGTCACATGAAGATTTACTAGACACTCAGTTTCTCCTTAGGTCTACAGAAACTTTACCCACTTGACAATTCGATTAACACCAAGTAGGTATGGTACCTAGTGATGAGTCATTATTTTTCCTTGTCTGATGACCATTTACATGGTTGGACCTACTTAGAGGTCCCTTAATGTGACTCACTTTTTTCAGACAGAGTCTTTCAACGTGAATATGATATAATAATGTAAATGTATTGTAAGAACTTCACTATTTTAATACCTTTACTTCTTGTCTAATAATCAAAAGTCTCCAATTCATTTCTTAGTCTCGTCTCTTCCCTTCACCTGTACCGATACTTTCCCCTTGTCCTCTCTGGATACACCACTACTTTTATAAGACGAAGAATTAACATAGTTATAGGATTAACACTAAGACATAATACAAAATATTCTATAGTGGTTACCTCTTTTGATCCAACTCCTATGTTCCCTAAGGAGACATGATAAAAAATATTGACGTACACTTAGAGATTAATAGAATTTTATTTTTCGAATTAATGTTTTCTCATCTCTTAGGGAGGGTCTTCTACACAATAGTTCCGTTCTTACGGTTATATATATGTAAGAGGAAAAGAGTGAGAGAGAGGGGGAGAGAGAGTCTGTTTGCGTGTGTCTGTGGGGTGGATAGTTCACGGAAGTCGATAGTGGTAGATGTAAACGTGACTGAAAGACGGAGAGAAACCTGGTCGGAGTAGGTCAGGAAACACTCAAGTCTCTTTTGTGGAGACTCCGGAAAGGAAACCGAGGACTTCGAGAAGGGGTCGAACCGGATCCTCGTTCGTGACTTAAATATTTTCCTTGACTCTTGGGTGATTCCTCTATTTCCGACCGTCCATCGGTTCGACATAAAATCCTTCCGGTACGGGGACTTTAATTTGTATTTTCTCCTATATACATACCATGTACCAAGACACGTGTGGTGTCCGAAAAGACCTCTCTACCAGACACCCAGAGTGGGTGAAGAGTTTCTGCAAGTAAAGGGTTTCTCCGTTCTCTTCCGTCTCCGGATGTGAACTCTCTGGGTGTGGTGGTAAAAGACGTCGGAGTCCTTGTTGGTCAATCGAGACGGTTCGGGTCTGGTGGAAGACCTTAGAGGGTTCTTCGAAGGACCATAAGGAAGAGCCGGGAATCCTACAAATCGAAGGTAGGACATCTCGACCTTTACAGTCTCGAACTTTTGGAAAGTAAATTTTAAAGGTACGGGTGGGTGGTCTTCTTCTTTGACTTCGGGTCTTTATGTCCTACTGAAACGTTCTAGTAGGTCTTTCAATCGACGGATCAAGTTCGGTCTTGAGTCCAGAGAAGGAACGATGGTCGAAACCCTGTAGACAAGGAATCCAACCGTGCTCTCGGACTGTAGTCTGTGCCGTTGTCCTCTCGTTTCCGTCCCGTCTTCCGGACGACAGTGGTACCATGGTGGTCACTGTCTTCCGTTACCCCTGGTGGGTCCGTAACCCAATTTTACTCGTGTCTATACGTCTGCAATTACTCGTTTACGAAGGAGACTTTTATGGATTGTCAGGAAGGTTTCTCCATCACTCGTAATATGGAATCTCCATGTTTGTCCACCGTTACTTCGAGTCCTTGTGATCTCTTTACGGTAGTGGAACCTTTTGTCCGGTAAGTTCCGGTGAGAAAGGGTCCCTACAAAGGTAGGTCAGGGAAGAAAGAGGTTCGGGGAAGTGAGGGTGGGCACCGAGGTAAGTGGTGCACGAGTGAGTGGGGTGTTTATCATTCATTCCTCAAGGTCTCTCAACACTAACTCCCCAACCCTCCGTCCTCCGGGACTTGAGACTTCTACGTTTATTGTAGAGGTCGGGTCAGTCCGGGTTACGCTCGGGACATCGGGATACACACGGATTGGGGACGTAGGTAGTTGTCCGGCTAACGACTGGAGTGTAGTGGGGGCTCGGTAGACGGAGGGAGTACCGACAGAGGTGAGTAGAAAGAAGGGTCGACTTCCGAGTCGACCGACGTCAGACGTCTCTTAACCCTCGTCCCTTTCGGAACAGTGGTCTGTTAACCTTCTCGGAGGACGGGTCAGAGGTTCGAACGTCGGGAAATTAGACATCGGTGTCACTTGTAAGGTTTAGTGTGGAGTCTGGTATCGTGAGAGGACCGTACGGACACGGAGGGTCGTAAAGGGTCTGAGGAAACGTCAATCCGACCTCGGTACACGGACCAAGATCGGTTTAACTTGTCCCATTCTCACCTTGAGGTGTACCGTAAAGGTCCGACCCCCACGATCCTCAGTCGTACGAAAGAGGTGGGAAGAGAAAAGAGGGTGACACTGAGACTTTCAGAGTCGTCTGTAGTGACCTCATCTTAGTGTGGAGACTCCAACTCGATAATTGTACAATCCCCAACGAATAACATGTCAATCGTAACTACCTGATTATTTGAAAGGTCACCCCTCTGTAACGGGAGTCCTATATTCAGATTTGGGAAATCACATCGGTACGAGTTACGGAAAATACCGGACCGGGTCTGGGGTATAGACCTGAGAGAGAACCGGGAGGGGATTTGTGTGAGAATGTCATTAACACTAAGTTGGTATAAACGTCCAAGACCTTCTCGATACGGAGAAGAGGGGGTTCTACAGGGGAGATAGACCCTTGAGGGAATAGAGAGAGGTGAGGGTGGGGAGGTAGACGAATCGTTTGAGGATGAGTGAGAAGTTGAGGGTCGAGTTCGTCGGGGGTTGAGGTCGAAAGGTACCTTCTCGACCCCCGTCGAAGAAGGAGTGGCCTCCGTGGGGGAGAGGTCGAGGGTCTCTCAGGGAACGAGCGGGACATAGAGTCGAAAACACAAACTGAAACCCGCGACGGGTGACCCGACACTTGGGTGTTCCTGTTCCCCTCACAAGAGGGGTAGAAACAGGAGGATCTCGGAAGGAGTTGTAGGTAAGGAAGTCTTCTACCGATTACCCGTGTGTCTCGGATGTACGTTGAAGGACCCCTTCTAGCGGAGACGAACTCTTTCTCTAAGTTTGTTCAACATCCTCGAGAAGTGTTTTTCTTCTTCGAACCTCACTCCTTGTTTTACTGGGTATTAATGGGACCCGAGATCTTTCTCGAGATTGTCCGGTCCAGACCGACCGAGACAGGGGGTAACGGAGTTACAGGGATCGGTTCCGTCAGGGGAGACAGTAGAGCCCAGAGAGCGTCGTGGTCCAATGCACCAAGACTCGTACCACTTCGGTAAAGCCGGTAGGATGGACGAGAAGGACATCAGGAAGAGAAAGGGTCTTCGGAGGTGAGTCTCGTGGGACAGGTAAAGGGGACTAGGGAATGGGTAAATTGATCTTGGTCGTTCCATACTTCATAATGTGAAGGAGCCCGTAAGATGAAATTATACTCTGGTGTCCTGTGAGCCTCGTCACGAGTGGTTCCTTAAAGTCCGTGTTCTATCAGTCACTCTGTCTGTAGGTCGGTCACCACTCCTTACGAGACCTCTGTACGGAAGGGACGGGGAGGTGATTAGGTGGGTAGTGTTGCGGGTCCGCTCTCAACTCACGACCGGACTTTCTCTCAATTACAGCCACCTTATAGGACTCCCGCCCTGGACTCGAGGAGTGAGGAGTAAGGCGTCAGAGAAAATAGACCATAAAGACCCGTTCTGTTACTCGTCTGTCTGACCTTTCAATGTCTGTCCGGTCGAAACGGCTAGGGACGGTTTTTACGTCGCTTCCTTCGACCTCCTTCTGAGCTCGGAGAAATTAAAGGAGAAGACAAACCGAAACGGACACGAGGGGGAGGGTGTGGTGAGCCTCAGAAGAGACGGGACCCGAGATTGAGTCCTCCTCGGACCGAAAGGTAAGGTCTACACCCTTTGGGGAGGGAGTGGGGTCTGGGAAACTGACCGCACGACCAGTGTGACCATTCCGAGACCGGAGGGAACTTGTCGTTGCCGTGAATTTTCGTCCTCGAGTTGATCCTTCAGTTTAAAGGTCCGGCTCGACCTTTGTGCCACCCGTTCTTTCCTACCCCCATCCCCCTACCAGAGAGTAAGACAACGAGGTCTGATCTCAGTCCTGGGTCGGTCTTTGTTTCGACCCTGCCCTGATTCATCCTTCGTGAGAGTTCTCTCCTCGCAGGAGTCTTACGGTTGACCTGGTGAATCTCACGGGGTGGGGATGGGTCGTCCTAGAGGTGGTAGATGTATACTCGTGTACATGGGTGTGTTGTTCACACTGACGTCTTCTTCTGTTTGTTTGTTTTTCTAGTCCTAACTTTAGGACAGAGATAGGAGATGACTGAAGAAGGAGATGTTTGATCCCTGTCCAAAGTCCTGACGTTACTCGTATTGTGAGGACGATACGCTGAATCTGTCTCTCTCGGGAGGTATTTACAAGTAAGGAGGGGTCTAGGACCGTTGGTTAACAGTAAACTTTTACTGTCGAGACGGTAGTTGATCGAATCACTGGGGTCCGTTCAGGGAGTGGTAGACCCCGAAAGAATTTGAAAGGATTAGAACTTCTCGTCCCAAAGAGGTTGACTTCACACGTAGTCTTAGTGGACCTCCCGTCCATTTGTGTCTACTGACTCCGGGTTGGGGTCTCAAAGACTAAGACGTGAAGACCCGACCCTGGTTTGCGAAACGTAAAGATTGTTCAAGGGGTCACTACAATTACAACGACCAGAACCTTCGTGTGAAACTCTTCGAGACTTCGACTTCGTCGGATTTTAGAGATCAAGATCGTCAAATTTCTCATGTAATTTGATTAGGTGTAATCCACTACCGATGACCAAGTTACACAAGAATTCCGAGGAACATGAAATTTATTCTATTACAGAACTGAGTTTCTTTAGTTGAAAATAATGGGATGAAGATTCGACCCATAGTTTTCTCAAGAGCTCAGATACTGATCCTGTTACTACACCTCCCTTAGTGACACCTCTCCGAAGGTCCGGAAGATCAGAGTGATACGTCCACCCTGGCTTTTCCGTAAAGTAAACGCTTTGAGACCACAGGGTTCACTGAGTCGACGTGAACCGATTAATGGTAAATCCCCGTACTATAGACTCCGGCTCCTTTCCGGGGACCAACGGAGTCTAGTCGGGTTCCGGTCCGTGGTAACGATCTTCGTCCCGACAGTCAGTCGACACTGTAAGACCCACCGGGGGTGGTTGGAGACAGTGTCAGCCCCTCTCGTCGGGGACGGACCCCTCCGGCCGTCTCGGGTCCCGGACGTCGGGATCTCCGACGGTGAGACATGGGGACGGTACACCCCACATCCTGGGGAGAGTCGAAGTGAGGGACGGAAACACAGTGAGATTCTGGACAGGTCGTTCCCCCGGCCCGAGACATTTACAACGACAGTAAGACGACTACGAGACCCGGTCGGAGTCCCTTCTCTTGACGGGACGCACAGTTAATGTCGTATTACTATGGAGGAGACACTGACACGTGGTCAGGGGGTGGGTCGTGCCGGGACGGAAACCACGTGTCCTTGTGACTTTTCCCTTCTCTAGCAATACGTCGCTGTGGAGGGTCGGGGTGACACAAGAGTTATAAAGGTAAGCGTTTGAGTCCGTGCACCTGTTTCAGAAGTCCTTTTTCCAGTCCCGACTCTTTTTCTTACTTACTTAGGTTCCGGACGTTCTCCCGACTCTACTTCGGGAGTCTGTGGGTCGGACCCGAGGGTGAGGTCGGGACGTACGTCCAGTGTCCCCTACCCCGCCCCCCACGGAGGTCGGTTCGGGTGGGAGTCTCGTAGTGGGGTGGTTAGTGGACCAAAACGAAAACGAGTACGTGGTTTGTAAACCATTCAGATAACGACAGACTCATCACCTAGCCACTACCTCGAGATTTCTGTTTGTTCTCCACGGGGGAGGGTGAGGGAGGTTTCGAGGATCGGGTTCTCCCGCTTCGTCTGTATGTGTAATAGCAGTCTTTTACGTCACTCTGGTCACTTACGTTTCAGATACTCTCGAGTCCTCTTCTCTGCCGGTTCAAAAGAACCCCGACCCCCATCTTCCTTCTTGTGTTATTGCGTCCCGTGTCTCCCACTGTAGACTTGAGTGGGCCCTCCTGCTGATCCTCTTTGGTGCAGACGTGTCCCTATTATAATTTTAGACATTGTTTACGATTCCGGATTCGGACCGGTTTGCTCTCGTCTACGACCCGAACTTGCAGTCGGAATGGTCCATTTATACCGCTCAATCTGTATACGTAGATAATGAAGACAAAGGAGGGGTTTGGGATGACCTTACTAGAAAAAAAAAAAAAAAAAAAATTCAATCATGTTTGTCTGTTTCTACCCTCCTTGGTTTCTCCTCTCTTTTCATTGTCTTAACCCAAACGAAATATTCTACAATTTGTAGAAAACATTTTACAAATAATTTGTATAAAACATTTTATATTCTACAATTTGTATAAATATAATCTTATGTCAACTAATCCGAAAGGTCCGCCGAGTGTACGATTTCTCAGACGGACATTACACCCTCTGGACCCGAACTAGGGACCCAACCCTTCTAGGGGACCCCCTCTCGTACCGTTGGGTGAGGTCATAAGAACGGACCTCTTAGGGTGTCTGTCTTCTCGGACTTCCCGATGTCAGGGACCCCAGTGTTTCTCAGTCTACCTATACTGACTTGTTGATTATGTGTGTATCGACTAATCGTTACAACACTATCAAAGTCCACACGTCGTTGCACTAAGCCAATGTGTATATGACGATGGCGACGACGATTCAGCGAAGTCAGCACAGGCTGAGACACGCTGGGGTATCCACCGTCGGGTGGTCCGAGGGGACAGGGACCCTAAGAGGTCCGTTTTTATGACCTCACCCAACGGTAAAGGAAGAGGTTGCGCACTTTCACTTCAGCGAGTCCGCACATGTTGAGGATCGCTAGGCTACCTGACGTCGGGTGGTCCGAGGAGGCAGGTACCTTAAAAGATCCGTTCTCATGACCTCACCCCACGGTAACGGAAGAGGTCCAATGTGTATATGTACATAGATAAGAAAAGTTCAAGAAAAGGGAAATCCAACGATGTATTATAACTTATCTCAAGGTACACGATATGTCGTCCAAGAACCACTAATAGGTAACATTTGTATAGTCACACATGTATAGTTAGGTTTGAAGAATTGATAGGGTAGGGGGATGTGAAACAGGTACCATTGGCATTCAAGTGAGAGATTAAGACATTCAGACAAAGACATTGTCTTAAAACCTTCGACCTTTAGTCTACTTGTTCACTGCTTACCGGACTCTTAGGGATCTTCGATTCAAGATTCAGTCGACGACCCTTTCGACTCATGGTTGGGTTCGATTTGTCGTTTTTGAGTAATTGTTAAGTCTTTGACCACCATGGTTAGGAGAACTTTCGTCCTCTTCTGAAGGGATCGTCAAGTCATCAATTCTGAGACGTGAAGGTGACGACCCCCGTACCTAAGCCAGGGATCGACCCCCCCTCCTTTTCCTTCCTCCTCCCTTCCTCACTCCCTGTTTTCTTCCTTCCGACCGACCGTTGGACAAACCCCTTGTCAATCTCAGGGTCCAAGAAAGGGACTGATCGTCACCGGGAAACGGGTCGGGTCGTCTTTTACCTCCAGATAAGAAACTTTATTTGTCTCCGAAAGACCGGACCTTCTGTCCGTCTTAACTTCTGTATATGGACGAAACGACTTTTGTCTCCTTAATTTCTTGCAAGTGTACGTAAGACCAATGACTACGGGGAAGAGGGGACCCTTGAGTCGTGGTTGGGAGTTCTAAGATGAGAGATCCGCTCTCCGTTCTACTCTGAAGTCTCCTGGGGTTGAACTGATGTTTTTTTTTTTCTGCAGAACTAAATTCTTTCTGAAGTAGAGTATGTTGAGTTATATTTTTTTTTTTATTTGTGATACTAATTCTTTACCCTTCTCCTAGACTTCTCTGTAAAGAGGTTCCTTCTGTGTGTCTACCGGTTTTCTGTGTACTTTTCTACGAGTTGTAGTGATTAGTAGTCCCTGTACGTCTACTTTTGGTGTGACTCGGTAGTGGAGTGTGGACAGTCTTACCGATAGTAGTTTTGCTGTTATTTTTTGTTCTCGACGGTTCCAACACCTCTTTTCTCTTGGGAACACATGACAACTACCCTTATCGTTGACGATGTCGGTGATACGTTTTGTCATACCTCCAAGTAGTTTTTTAATTTGTATCTTGATGTTATACTAGGTCGTTAAGGTGAAGACTTTTGTAATTGAGTTTTTCTATGTACATGGGGCTTCAAGTGACGTCGTAATAGGTGTTATCGGTTCTATATCCCCCTGGACTCTCAAGTAGATGTCTACTCGCCCATTTCTTCGATACTATATATATGTACTAGTAACTATATACTGGGTATATAGCTATGTTACCCTATAATGGGTATCTTGTCTTACCCTACAAGGGTAAACACTGTTGTCCTTACCAGGATCTCCCAGAGTACGATTCACTTTATTCAATCTGTCTCTTTCTGTTTATGGTATACTAGGATGAATATACACCTTGAATTTTCTCTTTGTCTGAGTATCTATGTCTCTTGTTTCACCACCAGTGGTCTTCCGTCCCACTACTCCCAACCCACTTTGTCCACTTCTACTAATTCGACATGTTTGAAGGCCAATATTTTATTTGCTCAGTGCCCCTACATCACATGACTTATCCCTTATGTCAGTTATTATGACGTCGTTCAAACGTACCACTGTCACCAATGATCTGAATCGTACGATTAACTAAGTATTACATATGTTTACAACTTAGTGAGACAACCTATAGACTTTAATTATAATATAACATACAGTTGTTATGAAGTCGAATTTTTTATTTTTATTTATGACGTATTGTGAATTCTGAGGTGTTCTCTTTCCGGGTCGGTCTAAAAAGAGGTCACTTTGGGTACCAGTAGTTTAGAGTGGACGTGACGTTAGGAATTTACACACGTCTATTCGTTCTTATCGGTCTATTGACTTATTTCACAGTTTTAAGATAGTACTTGAAGAAGTTTCTCCATTATGACCTTAGTATCTTATCCTACGATACTTTTGTAAGTCTCTTATTGTTGTATTTTCCTTAGGAATACTTAATTTTTATATTGTCCAATTTAGGGTTATCTCCCAACCTTCCATTTCGACTCTTTTGCGGGATATTTCATTTTTCTGTTTCTCTATCTTCTTTTCTCTTGATCTTTAGGTCAAGTCTTCCAGGTGAGAGGTTTACTCTCAGAATCTTTTCTCCCTCGACTTACCCCCGTATTTTTTTGTTATTTAAATTAGATGTTTTTAACCTTTTACTCTTCCGTGTCTCAAGCGTCTGACGTTTCCGGTCGGTACACCCAAGAATCTATTTTGATACTCGTGTGACTGTCTTTGTCTAGGTGGCATTCCGTTTCATGTAGTAATGCTGTAGAATCTTACGACCCAGGTTTTTCTTTTTGGTTCTTGTTTTGTGTAAGGACGTAGTCTTCTGAGTTATAATTTTACGGTCAGGAAGGGTTGAAATAGATATCTGAGTTGTATTAGAGTTAGTTTTAGGGTCTTTCGATAGAACATCTGGAACTGTTTGACTAAGATTTCAAATACGTCTTTTCGTTTTCTAGAACGTATGTTGTGTTATATCTTCTTATTTCGACTTTCTGAGTGCAATGGATTAATGGTTTAACTGATATTCCGATGTCATTAGTTTTGTTCTACACTTGTCACTTTCTTCTCTGTGTATCTAGTTATTTTGTCTTATCTCTCGGGTCCTTTTCTGGGTGTGTTCACATCTATTGACTAGAAACTGGTTTTTCGTTTCCGTTGAATTAACTTTTACCTATCAGAACAGTTGTTTACTACGAGATTGTTGACCTAACGTTGATGTGTGTGTGTGTGTGTGTGTGTGTGTGTGTTAGGTCAATCTTTATCTGAAATGTGGAGTGCACTTTTCAGTTTTAACTATTGTCTGAATTTAAATTTTACACTTTGATATTTTGAAGAACACCTTTTTGTGTTATCTTTTAGAGGTACTTGAACCCAAACGACCACTCAAAGTTTTATACTGTAGTTATCGTTTTCAAAACTTTTCGTGTCTATAAACTTTCCTTTTGTTAACGATTCAACTTGAAAGAAGGTAAATTTTTTAAACACTAGGTACTTTCTTTTGGGAGTCTAACGAACAGAAAGAGGGTTACAGAGAAGTCTGTTCCCTCTTTTATATACGTTTTGTATATAGACTCTTTCGTGAATGTTATAGTTTATTATTGAACATTATGGTTATGAAGAATATATATATATATTAAAAATTTTATAAAACCGACACGACCCAGAAGTAAACGCGCTTCCGAAAGGAGATCGACGTCACTCGTCCCCGATGAGAGAGATCACCACGTGCCGGAGAGTAACGTCGCCGAAAAGAACAACGTCTCGTGTGCGAGATCCACGTGCCCGAAGTCCTCAACGTTGTGCACCTGAGTCATCGACACCAGGATCCGAAATCTCGTGTCCAAGTTATCAACACCGAGTACCCGAATCAACGAGGAACAGTACACCCTAGAAGGACCTAGTCCCTAACTTGGGTCCAGAGGTCGTAACCGTTCGTCTAAGAAATGGAGACTCGGTTGTACCTTTGGGCTATGGTTATGAAGATATGGTTTTATATGGTTTGTTGTTGTTGAGAATTTTGACTTATTACTCTTCTGTTTATTCGGTCAAAATTTTACCCGTTTGTCTATGGAGTGGTTTCTTCTATATGCTTACCGTTTATTCACATACTTCTCTAGGAGTCGTCGTAAACACTACTCACTCAACGTTTAGCTTTGTTGCTACTTTATAGTGATGTATGGAATCTTACCAATTTTGGGGTTTTGACTGGTATGGTTGACAACAGTTATTCCACCTCGTTATTCTTAAGTCACCAACCACGTCTTTTATGTTCTACTATGTCAGTGATCCCTTTTGTAAAACCGTTGATGAAATGTTTCACTTTGTACTGCAATGGTATGTTAGTTTAATATTAGGAGAATCCACATGTGGGTTGAGTAGACTTTTGAAAACGGGTGCATTTTTGGACATACACTTACAAATACCGTCGAAATAAGTTTGACGGTTTTTAACCCCTGAAGTGACCACCAGGTCACCGATTCTGAGACCCGAGGGTTGCGTCCTCCGGACCCAAACTAGGGACCAGCCCCTTCATCTGGGGTAAAATCTACTGTGCTGAGTCTCAAGTTTATGGAGTTACTTCTAAAGCGTCCGAACGTTGATTCTGGGGTGTTTTGGTTTATTTATTTACTGAAAAATTTTAAAAATTAACGGTTTTGAACCTTCGTTAGTTCTACAGAAAGTTATTGACTGACCTATTTGTTAGACATCGTGTAAGTATGTTACTCTATAATGAGTCGTTGTTATTCTTGACTCGATGGTTCGGAGTTCCTCTATGTCTACTTAGAAATTGCACATAACGATTTACTTTCTTGGTTAAAATTTTTCGATGTATGACGTACTAAAGTTAATATACTGTAAGACCTTTCCGTTTTGATATCCTGTCATTCGTCTGGTCACTAATGGTTCCCCAGCCCCTCTGTGTCACTTTGTGCACTGTGCGTCCTCTACAAATACTACCTCTTTGATAAGACATGTTATGACATTACCACTTTTGTTCTGTGGTTTACACAGTTGTAGGTGTCTTGAAATGTCGTGTTTCTGCTTTAAAAGTATATACTCTTTTTCCTCTATAGGATCCTATCTTAAGTCTTATACTGTGATCTTAGATTTTCGTGATGTATATTTTTGTTCAAGTGACTTCCCCCACCCTTTATTTCACGACTGGATTCAGTGAAACTTATATTCGTTTCATGTGTTTTGATTTCCTTTTAGTTATTATTTAGTATGACTATCATGCATCGGAACTAAATTGCAGTACTGTAACTGTGAAGTGAAGACACTAGAAGAAGACATGTATTCTTGACCTGAGACATGTGTACGAGACATGTATTCTTGACATTGACTATTTCAATAAAGGGTGTTCTTATACCCAACTGTTGAGACTTTAGTAATGTGCATATTTCCTTGATTAATAATTTATTTACTTGCCGTATACCACCCTCGGTCCAAAGAGTGATAAACTTTCCTACCAATTTTATTCGTTTCCGATCTTCCTAGGTACACCATTACCTAATCATAACCTCTGTAGTGATACTTGAGTACAAATGGATTATGTCTTTGTAAATGTCTATATATATATATATATGAGTCAAATAATATAGATATATCTATATCTATGTACTTTATATATATATATATCCGAAGGGTCCACCGCGTCACCATTTCTTAGACCGACAGTTACGTCCTCTGCTTCCTCTGTGCCCAAACTAAGGGACCAGTCCTTCTAAGGGGACATCATCCTTTACCGTTAGGTGAGGTCATACAAACGGGTGTTTTAAGGTACCTGTCACGTCGGACCGTTCGATNATATATATATATGAGTCAAATAATATAGATATATCTATATCTATGTACTTTATATATATATATATATCCGAAGGGTCCACCGCGTCACCATTTCTTAGACCGACAGTTACGTCCTCTGCATCCTCTGTGCCCAAACTAAGCGACCAGTCCTTCTAAGGGGACATCATCCTTTACCGTTAGGTGAGGTCATACAAACGGGTGTTTTAAGGTACCTGTCACGTCGGACCGTTCGATGTCAGATACCCCAGGGTTTCTCAACCTGTACTGACTCGTCGACTCGTACACTATTGGAACGAGATAGTAGACTCTTCCGGATCTTCTTTACTGTGGGGGTTTCGTCACTAGTGTGATCACGGGTCTAGAACCAAAGGTTATGTAAGAAGTTATTTTCTTCGGTCCAGAGGAATCTCTTCACCAACCAAGATCCTGACTCCGTCTTTTATGTGTTTTACTCGGATCCCGTGGAATGTCACGGTCTCTTAATTATTTGACGGTTCTGTGTGTATCATTACCCTCTTACGGTCCCCTTATGTTCTCGGTGATCTTTCTCAAGGGTTGCCGTTTTTGACCTTGTTAAATTCGTTGTTTTATTTCATCATGACCCAGTATTGGGTTTCATATTTTATTTAAGTGTCATTATATTTATTTATTAACTAACTCATTCGGTTTCCCTTTTTTATTTGTTTAGAGGACACACCCTTTTAAAATTTATTAAATAATTAGATTGAGGGATAAAGAATTCTTGCCTGATACGTATCACTGAAAGTAAGTTTCTCTTTTAACACCTTTCCTTCTTTTCCTTCTTCTAAAATTTTACCTCTTTAAACTGTTTGTGATAGAGTTCAGTCTACTAGTTTCAATTTTAGTTATCATTCAATATAACTATCATACATCGGAACCAAATTACACTACTTTCACTGTGAAATCAAGACACTAGAAGGGGTTTTGTGTAATGAAGTGAGATTAGTACTCTTTTTCAAGTCTATATAGGGTTAATTCCCTGTAAGTCGTTTTGATATACTGGTCACGAGGGCTTTTGAGAGGTTCCAGTCGTTTTTACAGAATCTTTGACAGTCTATACCGTTGAATCATCTATACTGTTAAGTTACATTACACAATAGTGTATACCCTAGGATCTTCTCCTTCACTGAAATCTTCTTTTGATTCCTTTATACTGTTTCTTACCATAAATCATTTACCGTCACATAGGTTTAGTCAATGAAATACACCTGTTTACGTGGTATGCTGATCTTCTACAAGTTTTGTTTCCGTTGATTCACACCTCATGTGCCCTTGAGTGACATGATAGACGTGTCATTAAGACATTTAGATTTTGACAATATTTTAATGAAAATTTTGGGGATTTGAAAAAAAAATTAAATTTAAATAAATAAAATTAACCCCCGATTAATTGAAGTTTTTAGAATTTCAAATTTAAAAATTTGAAGTTTTTTTTAAAATTTAGGAATGTTGGAAGGTCTTTCTTTTTTTGTCCCGTACATTTTCTAGTCCATAGTCTGAAGAGTTATTATTATCACTTTGGATTTTCTTTTAACCTTTTTTTCGAAGTTTTAAGACTTCCTTTTACTAAAAGATTGATCTTAAGATATGGGTCGGTTTGACATTAGTTCACGTTACTATCTTATTTATATGAACGTCAGTATGTTTCAAAGTTTGTTAAATATAGGGTATATGGAGAAAAATCCCTCAATGGTCTCCTACACTAGATGATTATATCCCCACATTTGGTTCTTTGTCATTCGGTACCTTATACCCTTTGTTTTAAGTTGTGTTCTCTTTCAGTTTCCTTTAGAGTTCCACTAGGATTCTGCTATTGATACGTGGTCCGTGTCTCTAGTTAGTCAGGTAAAACTTTGGGAAGTCTCTATGTTTGTCCCTAAAAACTTACCTTTTTTATTTTTAGACTTGTCAGACTCTTCTCTAAATTTGTTGTCTACCCCAAACTCTTAAATTAATCATCATTTTTATACTTTAGTATTTGTTTACTTTTTATTAGGTGGCTAGTTGAAATCCCTTTGTTTCTTACTAAGTTCTTTCCTTGCCGTAGTGTCTTTACGATTTACGTAGTGGACCTTTCTCGTGTATCCATTAGTATTGTTACATTTGTCAGTTATAAGTACTATATTTATAGGATCCTTCTATTCCCTCGCCACACAGTCAGTCTAAAGTGATCCCATATCACGTCACTGTTCTGTTCAGAGTTTCCAAATGTTCGTAAGAGTGAGTACATCGTGACGTCGTGTCGACGCCCAGTCGATACTGATATGGTGTGCAGAGGAAGTAATATCCTAGATCCGATTTCTTAATCAGGGAATTACTGTGCACAGGTAAAAGAACCGTCTCCCCTTTTTCATTAAGTGGGTGTGGTACGTTACCGAGGATTTGAAGACTAGTCTTCACCTTATGTAGTGAAGGTGAGTGTAAGGTAACTAGTTCGATTAGTATCCCGGTTCGAGTTACAGTTAAAATAGTAAGTGGGTATCCATTCGATCAGTGTACTGTTACACTTGTCTGTGTACTAAGTTAACCCTTGTCATTATGTTTACTGTTTATATAAATATATGGACCTCCCGTTCACGTCGTTTTCTCGATTTAAAAGTGGAAGATCATCGTCCTTCGGTTATCTCTTACGGATTTTGACTTTTTTTGTTTTCACCGGTAAATACGTACAATAAATCTTTATATCTGCATTCACATTATTAAATTTTCTTGACTTTCACCAACGGAGATCTCTCCTCCTTTACCTCCATTCCCTTGTCCCCTGACAATAAAAAATATTGCTTAAACACTTTGGTAAACCGTTTTTATTGACTTTCTACTGTTTATTGTTCCTCTGGTTCGTCGAGAATTAACGATTAGATTGACACGGCACCAATGAAAAGTGAGGCAAAAACTACTATTCTCTCATGTATTTAGAGAAGGGAAATTTGTTTCCTTCACTTTAGTGACTGTCGATGATAACATAGTTGCGGGGAAGTTTTGGGTGGTGGACCATAGTACGTAGGAGACACTACTGTGAGGAAGGATGGATTCACTTTGGATGTATAGGAAATGAAAGAAAGTTGATTGAGACGCAATAGGTGCGGTGTTTTCTTCCTATTATTGTGGGTTTGGTTATTGTCTTATATTGAGTCTTTAGTGTACTGACTGAATTTTTGTGTAGGAACAATAACGACACGTCCACTGAACGGTATGATTCATAAGTCCAGTCAAGTCAAGATGTTTATTGTAAATTTAATTTTAAACGGGTTTTACTATTTTATGCGTCGACTGGTTCACAATTGTAAGAAAAAGGGGTAAGAAATGAGAACTCTATATAAGACGTAGAACTTTCCACACTTTCATCTCTACACTTTTATGAAATTAGTAACAAATCGTCATTAAGTTTAAACTGGGTTATAAAAGAGGAATTCAATCGATACGGTCTACACTTGAAACACATCCATAATGTAGGGTTACCTGAAGACATTGTATTAGCTTTCACCTATATTAACGTAATCAGAGTTTTCTGGTACTCAGTAAGTAGATAGTCGGGAGTGTGAGTCGTCCGAGTCTAGTTATATCTTAAAGGAAAGTAATTATTGAGGAAAATCTGGAGGTTTTGTTTTTGAAATCATTTTACGATAAAGTTGATCTTAGAAGATTTTTGACTACTCCAAATTTCCTATCATCTTATGAAAAATAACGTAAAGAAAAATATGAGACGACAAACTCAACAGATTTTTTAAAAAAATTATAAAAAGATTTCGTGGTCTTTTCCCCCCTCCCAATCTTTCCGTATATTTTCTCAAATCGTACACCATCCCTGTCGTTTGTCGTCTGACAGTGGTCTCAACATCATAAACCTACTCCGACCTTCCTTCAGGACCCTCGGTCCGAACGTTGCCAGAGTACGAGACTACTTCCCTGACCTGAACTTCGAGTCCATAGTCCTTCTATTAGGTCTCCCGACTTATTAGAATCCCCAGTCTTGATCACCCTTTCTTTTTAGATAGGCTCCGGAGTCAGGAAAAACACAATGGAGTAAAATTTAGTGTTCCCGGACGTGGTCTTGATTTTTACCTTCACCTCGACTACCCTATTTCTGTCTTCCGTTTTTCTACCACCTGAGTCATTCTAAACCCTTTATGACGTTTCTCCCTCCATTTCCCCTCTTCCCCTCTTCATCGTTTGTTCCCAACTATTCACCCAAATCGAAGGACGGTACTGGTGGGTGGGGTCCTGTTCAGGAGGTGGCGGACTATCCTATCTTACGAGGAAGAGGCAACAGAGTCACTGCTGGACACAAACCGGTCGAGTCGGAACCCTGTCTAGTGGACGGGACTTTGGTCGGTCTGCCAGGGACCTCGAGGGCGTGTGTCCCTTGACCCCCCTGACTTTTGTGAGACCCACTCAGAAATTGGTTCACCCTTTTCCTCGTACCGGGGACGAGGGACAGTGGCGTAAGGGTCTTCTCTTCGACGACCTTTGGCCTCCCACACAGGTCCTTCGACCCTCGGCTTAACCCCTTCTACACCGTCTTCCGTAGTGTCTCCGACGTGGACTGTGTAGGGTCGCAGTCTACGTCGGAGTGACGTCGGCGGGCTAGTTTGCGTACGTGCAGGAACCTACTCTCCCCACCGGTGGTACTGGCGTGTCGACTCCACTCAGCACCGTCTGGAGTAGATACAAAACCTCTGTAAAATAAAGTATAAATGATAAAAAACCTAACGTCTAGAGAAAAGTTGAACGTTTGTTATAAAGAAAAGTCCAGAGTTTAGAAAAATTATCCAGAAACTCTGTAGACATCTGGGACCATGTGGGTCTCACGGGACACTCCGTTAATCCTTCGTTGACTGTTGGAGAACTCGGACTACCCCAACCCCCCCAGTGACCTAATCTTGTAGTACTACTTCCCGATACCAGTCCCAAAGTCGAGGATAGGATCGGCTGACCAAAACGTGTCGGGCCGTTATTGTCTAGGGTAGGACTCCATGTCGGTCTCCCCCACTTTCCGGGGTAATGTTAAGGTTTACGTACACGATAAATAACATTTACATCCGGATGTGTTTCCATCCGGACGGGTCTTTCGTGAGTGGTAACTCTCACCTTCCATCCTCCCGTCTCTACCTGCATGGCTTCGTCTGTTTTTCAGGGAAATTGGAGAAGGTCGATCGACAAGTCTTTATGTGTCCTTTGGGAACTATAAACGTCTCAGCACTAAACACCAAAGTTTGTACGTGTCATAACGAACGAGGAGCGAGGAGCGGTCGGGTGTGCCATTACGACGTCCGTCGGTCACGCCGTCTGTGTGTCGGGTACACAGAGATGTTTCGAGGTAGTCTCACCGGAAAGTCGACGGGACTACGAACTCCTCCAAGAGGGAGGGGGGTGGGGGTTCAAGGGTGTTCATACGAGAAAAATTGGGGAATACCAACTCAGTGTCTTGATATCCTACGAACTTGATCTTCTGTTCCAAGAATTGGGGGTGAGAATAGACTGAGAGACGGGTAATAAGGACGATAGGGTCGGGGACGGATTACGTTAGTCCTTCTCCACAGAGGATTCGTCTCCGGCGCGGGAGACCGATTGTGTACCGTCCAACTTGAGACTACCTCTCCTGAAGAGGTAGATGGGGTTCTTGTCAGTGTCGACCACACGAACTAGTTCTTTGGGACGAGAGCGGGTGGTGGTTATCGTTCCTAGAAGATCCGATCTGTACTCTTCCACCTCTCTCTCTACCTCTCTTCCCTCTCCCATTTCCGACTCAGGTGTTCCCTTCTTTTACCTGGAGATTGTAGGTCCGTTTGAACCTAAGTTCCAAATAAAGAGAGTAGGTAGGTCGTTTAGAAATGGGACCGTCCACGTCACGACGTTTGTCTCCCCGTCTCTACGGACCGTTTCTCCCCTTCCGTTAGATTCAACTTCTCCGAGTCCCATGTGTCTCAGTGGTATAAAAGGTTTGGTGTTTAGTCTCGAGAAGACCTTTTGGGTCGAGTGTCTTCTCGGCTTTTGTGTGCTTTCTTGGAACTCACATCCTACCACTCTATGTCGGACACATGTCTACACGAGCCTCTTACGTTGACCATTGGACTTATTTAGGTCCCGGGGTGTAATGGGTCAGAGACGTTCCTGAGATCAGTTTCTACGTTTTAGGTCGTCGGATGTCATTGACTTACCTCTAATGTTAGAACAGGACGAAGTCGAGTTTCTTACTATGACTTGTCATTCACTATTGGGTGTCTCAGTAGAAAGTTTCACAAGAAAGAGAGGAGGGGTTTAGAGGGTCTTGAGAGATCTCGGAAAGGAACAGTTTAGAAGGTTTGGGAAGACCCAGGAGTCGTGTACCGAAGAGATAAGAGAAAGAGGACGAAATCGGGTGACACGTCACCCTCGATAATCAAGGGTACCCTACTAGGTCCTTCTGAAAAATCTCACCCACCGTGTATACCATTTAAAAATTTCTACTCAACCTAAAATTATCTCTTCTTCACTTCTTGTAAGGTCCAACTCCCCGATATTACTCGTTTTGGTCCTCCCCCGTACTGTAAGGGACAATACAGTCCCTGTCGTCTCATCGACCCCAGTCACACACGTTTCCGTCTCTCTTTTACTCTGACCTCTCGGATCAGTTCCCACCTAAACCTTTAGTCTTTAGACCTAAATGACCTGCAGAAGACCATCTTTCTATTCCACATGGTTTTTCGTAAGACCCTTCTTGGTAACAAACTTAATCTCTCCTCTGACTACACTTTACATAATTTAGGTGGGTGGTTCGGTCGGGAGTAAAAGAAAAATAAAATATAACCTCCTATCGGTTAATTGTTACAACAGTTCAAAGTCCACTTATCGTTCACCGAGTCTGTATGTATACGTACATAGGTAAGAGGGGGTTTGGGGTGAGGGAAAACCCGACGGTGTGTTGTAACTCGTCAAGAGACACGATATGTCATCCAGGAACGACCAATGGGTAAAATTGATATCGTCACACGTGTACAGGCAGAGTTTGAGGGATTGATAGAGAAGAAGGGTAGGAAGGGGGCACCATTGGTATTCAAGGAAGAGATGAAGACACTCATAAAATGACAAAACGTTCATTCGAGTAAAAATCGTAAAGAAAAATCGGAGGTTTATATTCACTACAGTATGTTATAAAGAGGAAGAGACAGACTGAATGAAGTGAGTCATGTTGTTAGAGATCCAGATCGGCACCATTTTTTTTTTTTCTTTTAGTCGGGGGTAAAATTACCTACGGGTTTTACTTACCCAAAAGTAAAGATTATCCGTCAACATCGTCTTTAATACCTTTTGAACCAGTGGACTTTAGGTGTCTATTGAGTCCCCAGAAGGACAACATAGTGACTGCCGGTCGACGGAGGAGATCCTTTAGAGAAAGGACTTGAAGTCTTTCAACGTTTTGTTTGGTCGAATGTCTCATTGTTATAGTACTCATGGTTAACTGTTTCTCTCTTTCTTTCGTACCAAAAGTGGATTTTATGACCAGATTAATCAATACGTACAAATAAACAAAAATAAAAATTAACCTTCTATTAACAAAATGTTCACACGACTGAAGACGGTATGTTGTTAGACGTAGCCGGTATTCATATGTATACAGGGGCGGAGAATTTGGAGGAGGAGTGGGGGATCGGGCAGGGTAGGGAGATTCAACAGTGTCTCATGGTTAAACTTGAGGGACAGAATATGTTGAAGGATAATCGATAGATAAAAAGTATACTATTACATATAGAAAGTTACGATGAGAGAGTTAAACAGGGTGGGACAGGAAGGGGACGACATAGGTTTCAGACACAGACACAGAGTTTAAGACGGGACGTTTATCCAAGTAGTCATGGTAAAAAGAACTAAGGAATATGTACGTAATCGTATGTTATAAAGAAGACATGTTGTCCGAAAACGTGATAACCACTCTTATATTTAACTATGTCGGTGATACCTCTTGTCATTCCTCTAAGGGATTTTTTTTTTTTTTTAATCCTTATTTTGATCGTATACTGGGTCGTTAGGGTGATGACCCGTATATGGGACTCTTTTGGTATTAACTTTTTCTGTGTACATGGGGTCGTAAGTGACGTCGTGATAAATGTTATCCATCCTGTACCCTTGTCCCCTCTACTGTTAGCTGTTTACTTACCTATTTCTTCAACACCATGTACATATGTTCCTTTATGACGAGTCGGTGTTTTTCCTAGTGGAAACTCAGTCAGGATTACTCCACGTACGAACAAAATATTCTGACGAAGAAGGAAGATCAGTTTTAGGGTCGGTACGAAGTTTTGGAGTTGGTGTTTCGACGGGAATAACCGGTAGGAGGGACGACAGGAACACTTATGGACGTTATGGTTTCTCAAACGGTTGTTAAAGACTACGACAGGATATAAAAAAGTAGAACAAAGTTATCTACAAGTACAGAAGAGGGAGGACTCCCTTCTACAGGCATTCTAGTTCAGAACGTATAATATAGTAGTTGTGGATCGCCACGCAGTCCTGTGTCTTTCTTGTTTATTTGACAACGACTCATTGACTAAAAAAAACTCACAGACATTTTATATCGTCATGAACATAATGAAAGAAGATATTACCCTTTAGGAACTCTCTTCGACCGAAATCGTTTGACTAAAAATTTATAGAATAAAGTAAATCTGACTGTCTGTGATTATAGTATCTTCAACCTCGACCTTCTGTCTTTGTGGACCCGTGGAATCGTGTAAAGTGTACTTTCGTCAATCATATTGACCAGATCTTGGTCATCCATGTTTCTCTAATAATCTGTTCGTGTAGTCATGAATGTTTTCTACAAGAGGTTCTCTAGTTTACGGTAGGGGAGAGTAGAACAAATGTCCTAAGTAGACCAGAGGAGGACGGTTATCAGAAATAAACCTGGTTCAATGTGACGTCGGGTTGGGACAGACTCAGTGGTGTGAAAGATTTATTAACGTCAGACTAATTACACCTCTGAAATCCGACCTTCATTGTCCAATTGACACGTGCACCGTTTTGGTGTAAAACAGTAAATGTTTAAGTGTCTCTCTACAAGTCGTGGGGAACACATGTATAAATACACACAAACATACCACCCGGACGGACAACTGGAACGCGCGAGGACCCCCGGGTGACGTGGAGATGTCTAATCCAGAATTTTCTCGTCCCACCTCAGTCACCCTGAGTCTGTGTCTACCTTTCCATACCTAAGTTTAGAACTAGTCCATCGAAGGGTCGCATACTAGGACTCGGTCCGGATAGTGAAGGGACCACGAACCAAAAGAACGTAGGCTTCCCAAAAACATTTCTAACTTTTATACACACTCGTGAATCGTGTCTCTTTTATAATTATTTACCACCACTACAGTCCTGACGGAGGGATGGTCCATAAGGGGGACTCACCGGAGTGCCGAAGTCAGTAGGTCTGGTGGGTCTAGGTTTGGGGTCGGACTTCTCCGGTCGACCTCGACGTAAGTGTTCGTCCCTCTGAGAGGACTATTTTTTTGTTTCTTGACCTAGTTTTGTCCTTTCCTCTCTCGACCCCTTTCGTTCGTCGGTACGAGGAAGTACGGATGAGTGGGACGTCTCGGGTCGTGTCCCGGATTGTGAGAATTTCGAGAACTGTGTATAAAGACTTACTCGGTGATTTACCCACTTACCTTCGAGAGACTTAAGAGGTGTGTGTCCAAAGAGATCTTAGGGAAGAGGTGTAGTCCTCTCTGGATACGAATCACTCGACCTCAGTCTTCTAAAGGTCGTCTTTTCACAACGAACACATAAATTTCCGGGGTAGTTACTAAAGTCTGCTTTGATACCTACTAGTGTCCTTCCCACCCCGACAGGACCCTTGAGAATAATTTCCTTTTAGGTGGTCCAACTAGTTTCTGTGACAGCGGAAAGCCACAAAAGTAATTTAGTTGGTAAAAAATTAGTGTTTTCATTATATACAAGTATGATCTTTTTAGTCTTTTGTGTTCGATTTCGTTTTTTACCATTAGAAAAATTTCTAAATAAAATATACCTGATAAAAAATTTCAGAAATAACTTAAACAATGTTATAACGAAGACAAAACACAAAACCAAAACCAAAAAAAAAAAAAAAAAAAAACCGGTGTTCCGTACACCCTAGAATGAATCGAGGAGTTGGTCTCTAGTTTGGTCAATGGGGACGGAACCTTCTATTTCAGAATTGGTGATCTGGTGGTCCTTTCAGGGGGGTTTTACAATTAGAATTATTATAAAATCGTAAGTAATAAGATCTGAAAAAGATATGTATCTATGTAAACAAGAACAGTTTTTTATCGTAGTAAAAAAACGATTCGTTAAATAGAGAAAGTAGAAAAGGTTTCATGATCTATAAGAGGTATTTTAAATAAAAGGTAACTAGATCTTCTCTCGAAGAAAATTATATTTAAATAAATAAAATTAACCTCCGATTAATGAAATGTTATAACATAACCAAAACGGTATGTAACTGTACTTAGGCGGTACCCATATGTACACAAGGGGTAGGACTTCGTGGGTGCGTGGAGAGAGGGACATGGTAGGGAGACCCAGTAGGGTTACGTGGTCAAAAAATTACGTATGTGTGTAGTTTTTTCATTCTGTACCAGTTTTTTTCAGTTTCTCATTGTTTCTCATTATTTACTTTACTTTTCATTTTCGGGGAGGGTGATAGTGTGGGGTAGTGTCAGGTTCTCCCTGTTAAAAATTATTGACAACCACTAACGAATTTTTAATATTAGTGTTCTCCATGTCAATACCGACTAAGCACGACAATAACATACCGTCTTTGGTTGTGTTGTGACACTTTGAGTTTTTAGTTTTAGTTTTATTTAATATTAGTGGCGTATAGTGAATGGACGAATTTTGGAAGGTTGTTGGAGTGTCAGTGTCGTTCAAGGTTCGGGTGGGGGTCTGGGCGGACAAGACTCGGAGGTGAAGAGGTCCCTGTCTGGATCTGGATGTCAGGTGGTAGAGGTTCCAGGTCTCGGGGACCGTCCGGTACCGAGACGTAAGTATGAAACGAGAGGTTCGGGTCTTTTGCCTTCGTCCTCGTCGTTCATTCTCCCCGTTGGATTCACTCTCGACCGTCGGAAACCGAGGAAGAGGAAACGAGTCTCCGGGAATGTCAACCGTTTTCCTGGGGAAGAGGCCGGGAGTGTGAGTGGAAGTACCCTATGTTCCAGTCACACGCTCCCGTTTACCGGACCAGTTCTTTCAGTCATTCGACCCGGTGTCGTCTGTCCCCGAGGTCTGAAGGAAGACGTTTATTGAACAATACACTGAATTTTAGAGGGTCGAAGGTAAAGGAGTAGTTATTTTACTTGGCTCACCTGATCTGGTAGGTTGAGAGAAAGTCACAATCGCGAGTCTCGGACTCTTCGATCGGGTACCAGTAGACCCACTGCTGGTGGTGCATTTCCGTTTGACGTGGACGGGTCCCTTCCTTCCGGAGGCGCACCGTTCCGGGACGCGATCTGAGACGGACGCACCACAGAGAGTCGGAGGAGATGGGAGTTCTTGAGGCACTTCACTCATTAAAAGGTGGGACTAAACTGAGGTGTTTTTTTTTTCTCCGAGTCTTTAGAATTCATTGTCCAAGTCGAAGGGTACTGACGATTCACCGTCCCGGTCCCCAATTTCGATCAGTTGGACAAAGAGTCTAAGAGAAAATACGAGAAAGACCCACTTCAAGTAACCTAAACCCCCAACAAAAACTTCGTGTACATTATTTTAAAATAATCTTTACGTACCTTTATAAAATTCGAATTGCACAATATTCCGTTTCATAGTACAGGTTAAATAACCTAAAAACTATACGTTAAGTCAGATGAGATATAAGATGTCCTATTATTTTAAGAAGTAATTTAATTGACCTGTACTGAAGTGGTTAATACTGTAACTGTTTTGTTACGTCTTGGTCATGAGACTGGGAGTCGACAATAGGTGACTAGTACCGAATTGTATGGGGAGTGAGAAGGATGTCGATACCAAGAGTATGACCTCTCACGTAATTTTGGAGGTCCTTTCGACCAATTTGAGGTGTTGTGACCCGAGTGCGTGTCTTTAAGAGTAAGTCAACCCTGACTTTTAGACGTAAAGAGTGGTCGAAGTTCCTCTAGACCCCTGGGGGCAATCTCTTAGGGACGAGAGCCTGTGGGGACAGGAGAACCGAGTAGATCAAGGATGCCGAGTTCGTAAGGTGGCAGGTCGACCTTTACGGTGATAAGTCGACAGTGCCAAAACGAGGAGAGAAGCTCAAACGACAGATGGATGAAGAGGGGGAGACCGAAGTCGTGTTCCCTTTCGAACCGAAAGACGGGGTAATCGACCGAAAGCCGAGGTGTGGTCGACCGTTTCCGACTTTCCCTTTCGGAGATTCATTCGTGGGATCGTCCCGCTTAAGGGAACTTAGTGTCCCTTCCTGACAAGCGGAAAGTTTCGTATTCTAGAGGGGAAAGGTGATGTGTAACCCATAGATTATCGATGAACGTAGAAGTATGTTAACCAAAGAAGTGAGCGGAAAAAAAAAAAAAAAAAAAAAACGTGTCGAGACTTAAGAAGTTCTACTTTACGAGAAAAAAAACGTGGGGGTTTGTAGTAAAAGACTCTTGAAAGAAAATTTTGTGTATATGCGGGGTTGTTTTACGTTGGTCCTATGTGTTGTCTCCAAAGATGTGTCTTCAGGTTCATGTTCGATACCGACAAAGAGACAAACCGGATTAGAGAAACAAACCTGAACAGCCTATATTAGTTTCCTAACAACGAAGACCTTATTTCCAGGCTCCCTCGTCCAAGAAGCGAACTGGAGACGAGGAAAGTCCTAAGGATCTATTACTCTCCACTACTCTTTCCTGTCGTCCCGTGGGATTGGCTCTACGAAATTTCGTCTTTTTCTGTTGTGACCTCGTCCTGAACCCTCCGTCCTGTACTCTGCGGATATTCCTCTATTCACTTGGACCCTACTGGGGTGACGGTGGACGGGAGGACGGGTGAACGGGACAGGTGTAATCCGGTAAGACTGTCCCGTCACGTTACTTTTTCGTCACGGTGACCAAGACCTGTCAACGCTCGGGTCCTAGACCGGGGTCCAGATGACGACGGGTCGCTCACAGGGACCTGGTGTAGGAAGCCGGGCTCCCTGTCATAGACCAACACACATATATCCCCGTGACCGGACCTACTGGAGGCTTTATGTGACGTCGTCAGACACTCACTCTTGTCCTTTCCCACAATCGGTTTACACGACTACTAATACGAAAATACACTGCTATGGAGCCATGAACACTTGACAATCACTGGTCCCTCCCTGTCAACAGGTTCGTGCCTCTTCGGGGCGGACGGTCCCACCCTGGTTCTCCTTAGTCCTCCCCACGACGGGTCTCACGCGGGGGCGCTCGGACGAGACGGGAGGTGTGAAGGACGGGTGTACCGAGGAAGACGTCTCTTTTACTCCCCTCTCCTGTCTTCACATACCCGACGTCTCCTATTTTCTAAGGAAGGGAAAAGGAGGAGGAAGGTGTTAGAGACGGGGTGATTGTTGGGGCTGTAGTGTATACGTGTTTATGTATATGTATACGTATACATATGTATGTGTATACGTATACTATATACATATATGTATGTAGTATATACACATATATATATGTATATATTGTAAGGGACTGTATGTATATATATACACACACACACACACGCATCTTTATATATACACACAACAATTTTTAATTAGTAACGCACCATTTGGATTTTGTTTCATTTAAGATACCGTATATTTAATATGGAGTTATTTCGACAATCAATTTGACAAAAATTTTCTCTTAAAAAATATTTCAATTCAAAAGTAAATTAAGAAGACGTTAATTTGAGACTTAGTTTTGATTTCCTTCAAAAGTAGTCCTGTCGAAGTTCTACTTGTGTGTGTGTTCGTGTGTGTGTGTGTGTCTCCTTATTTCGTCTGTAAAGATTGATTGTTATTCGGTGTCTCCCGTCTTGGGTTCTCCGTCGTTCCACTAGTATTCGTGGGACTCCAGTTGTTGGAGTCGTGGACTCAATGTCTACGATAGTAAAGTCGTGGACCTTTTACTACGGGGAACGAGTTCCTTAGACGGACGTTACGTCCTCTGGACCCAAGTTAGGGACCCAGTCCTTCTAGGGGACCTCTTCCCTTACCGTTGGGTGAGGTCATAGGAACGGATCTCTTAGGGTACCTGTCTCCTCGGACCACCCGATGTCAGGTAACTCAGTGTTTGTCAACCTGGGTTAATTCACTGATTTGTGAAAGAAAGACGAAGTTCCTTCGGCCTTCACCTTCACCTTCACTTCAGTGAGTCAGCACAGACTGAGAAACGCTGGGGTACCTGACATCGGATGGTCCGAGGAGGTAGGCACCCTAAGAGGTCCGTTCTCATGACCTCACCCAACGGTAAAGGAAGAGGTCCTCTAGAAGGGTTGGGTCCCTATTCCTTCGGCCTTGGGAAGATTTATAAGATTTCTCGTATGTCACGGGTCAGAAGTCCCGACGTGAATGAAAGACTGACTTGTGGTTTTCCCGTTTTGTCTGGTCTGCTACTTATTTCGGTGACCTGAAGAAAGGGTCGGGACCGGTCAAGGTACCGGGTCCAGTCAGGGTACTGCCACTTGAAGACGTCGTAGAGACGACGTCGGTACCGTGACCTTCTGGGGATTCCGAGTCGATAAATTGCGGGGGTGGGGGTGCGACTTTACCCGTATTATCTGAAATTGAATCCTGAAGGGACCACCGAGTCACCTTTTCTTAGTCGGATGTTATGTCTTCTGAGTCCAAGGTAGGGACCCAATCCTTCTAGGGGACCTCTTCCTTTACTGTTGGGTGAGGTCATAAGGACGGATCCTTTAGGGTACCTGTCTTTCCTCGGACCGTCCGATGTCAGATACCCTAGTGTTTTCTCAGTCTGTACTGAATCACGGACTTGTTGTTGTCTAAAGTTGAACCCCAGGAAAAAAAAGGACTTGTAGTTTTTCTTTTAGAGGTGAACTGACAAAAATTTTAAGTCCACGGAAGATGAATATTCTAGAATTTTTGTACATCTAAAGAAAAGAAGGAAGACGAGATAAAACAAACCAGTTTAGTTCCGACGGTGACCGTCTAAGAGATTACTGACTAATCTCCAACCCACACCCACCGACCTAAAAGGCCACTATAATCGAACTTTCCCGTTAAACACTTCTCGAGAGACGGCACAGTCCTCGCGTCGATTCGGTCTGTGTGGCGTCTACTGACTTCCACGCCCCACCCCACTCCCCACTCGTCGCTCCCTAGGTTTGGTCCCCTTCTAATCTACGCCACCGAAGTAAATAAAACTGTTTAGAAAAGAAAAATTAGTAGATATTATTCTGGTGTCATGTAACACGGTTCACATGCTATATAAAACCTTTCCATTACTTCAGATCCTTTATCCGCCGTATTGAGTCGAAGGTAGATAATTAAGGAACGACTCTTCATTTCGGTCTCCACACACACACACACTCTCCTCTCTCTCCCTCTCTTTTAATATCCCGACCATGTACTCGTCCCCGTTTTTGATCGGGTCGAGGTGATGATGTAGCTCTAAATCTTGTAGTCTCATGTCACTGATGTAAAAAGACATCTCTAGAAATGTCGATAAACTTTAATACTTGGGTATTATACGTTTACGTGCCCCGATTCTTTATGTGTAAGAACCGTCTCTGACTTCTACAATATTACACACGACATTTGCCGTTGCGCATACACATATTTTAGTCACGCGTGTATGATTGACCAGCTAATAGGGGAGATTTTGGTGTGTATTTAAGAGGACTGTCCTTAACCTTAAAGTGTATGTAGGGTTCTTACTTGTCTGAGAATTACACGACACACACATATACTTCCTACCTTATATTTTTTTTTTTAATTTTGTTGTTGTTACTTTACCCAGTGGTCCGATGCTCTCGAAAGACTGAGAGCTCGCACTGGTGTTTCCCTGACCCCCGATACCAAAGGAAAACTTATACTATTAATACTATAATCATCATTAGCTATGACAAATAACTCAAGACCCGAGACACTCTCGGTCACACGACCCGCGAAAGGTAAATTCTTCCCTTTCTCTTTTCACTCCCCTCTTCACCCCTCTTCCCTACACTCCTCTCTCTCCACGCACACATACGACAAAACTTTTCGAAATGGTGACGCCGTTCACGATGAAAGGGGTCCCTACAGTGTTAAGTGTTACCACTTTTACAATCGAACAGGTGTTCGACCCGTCCTTCTCCATGGTCCAGCGAGACCATAGGGTTCCGTCTCAGGACCATCTCTTATACACAGGAAAACACCACACTGCTGGAGTCTAGACCTGAATTCTGGATCCATTATCGGCGCGGGCTCATTTCTTGTCTTTTGAGCCTTTCACGTGAGGTCTTAGACTCTTCTCCATTGTTTAAGGGTTTTATCTTACCACGACTCAGTCCCGATATGTCTGCGTCGCAGAACTTTTAACACTCCTTCCTTGTCGTTTCGGAGACCAATGTGTTACCGAAGATTACTGAAGACGTTTATTCACTACGAGTCGCTCCACCGGGCCAGACCACGTAGTCTTAGACAGTACTCCTCAAAGACCGTTTCGTTACCTTCATTTTGTATCGTACTAAATCAAAAGGTATTACATTCGCCTTTATCATCAAATAGTTTATTAAGTGAAAATATTGGAAAGAGCGGTCGGGGTCCGGGAACCCTTTCGTAGAATCCTTTTGTGCGGTCCCGAGGTCCATCTGTTTCCGTTAGTGTACGAGTAGCCACAGGGGTACCGACCGTTCCTCTCCCTGACCCTAGAGCGGGAGACGAAAGAGCAGGCATGGTGGGCCGAACACTCGTGTCTAAGGTTCAAGAGTCTTTTCTCGACTTTAGACTGAATGCTTTACTAGACGTTTTATCCGTGTTCGTGTGGGGTGTAGTCTCGATTCGGTCTTTGTCCTTTACAAAAGGAGGGGAGCCCCACGAAAGGTGCAAGACATTCTCAGTCCCGTTCTTCGGATTCTTCTACCGGTATTGCAGAAGTCCACTCTAAGTTTGGATGATTCTGAAGTAAGCAAGGGTCACGATTGCCGTCAGTCTTTTTGTTGTCCACCCGAAAACACAAGCTCACCAAAGATAAATACATATTCAATCATGGTCCTGTCTCTAATGTGGTCATGACTCTAATGTTTCTACCTATCTTCAGATGACCTCCTAAAATGTTTTTGAACCCGGAACCTTACCCCGGGAACTTCGAAAGGTCGTGTAGTGTGTCGGATTGGTAATGGGTCCTAAATGGTCGGGAGTGTAGGAAAGGAGACGAGGACAGGTCAGTGGTGAGGTTGGGGTGTATGATGATCCGGGTGTCGGGTTTGTCTCCCACGTTACTTTCTCCTCAAGAGTAGGAAGTGTCACTCAGTGTTTCAGGAATCGTTCAGGACACTGAGAGTGTCTTCGACTTTGTGTCCTGGTACTTAGATGGGTTACTCTTTGTGTTTATTTACGTGCGAAGACCCCACAGAATTTTGGACTCGGGTCACCGAAGCATAAGGAAGTACGACCATCAACGTAAAAATGTTGTCCCTGTACGTGCACGCACACGCGATTCGACGAAACCACCACAGGTTGAGAAACGCTGGGACACCTGACATCGGACGGTCCGAGGAGGTAGGTACCCTAAGAGGTCCGTTTTTATGTCCTCACCCAACGGTACGGGAGGAGGTCCCCTAGAAGGGCTGGGTCCCTACCTTGGGCGGAGAGAATGTAGAGGACGTGACCGTCCGCCCAAGAAATGGTGATCTCGGTGGACGGTATTGACCGAGGTTTGTGTTAAAGGGTTTTACAGTATTCTGTCTCTATGACCAGTTACCTATTTTTAGTAGGGTCAAACCAAGACCTGACTTTATGTACCAAAGTTATGCACTATAGTTCACCTAACAACAACAACGACAATAAATCAGCGATTCAGTACAGACTGAGAAAACACTGGAACACCTGACATACATGGGACGGTCCGAGGAGACAGACCCTAAAGGGTCCGTTCCTATGACCTTACCCAACAGTAAAGGAAGAAGTCCCCTAGAAGGGTTGGGTCCCTAGTTTGGGTGTAGAGGACGTAACCATCCGTCTAAGAAATGGTGGCTCGGTGGTCCCTTAGGGTAGTTTACCTAATAGAGAAGGATTTAAGAATTCCGAATTACCCTTTTGACTATAATGACGTAGGGGACTTCGTATGGTCTCAACTCAATTTGGTAATTTTTTTTTTTTTCTCACTTGACCTATCTCCCCATTTATCGGTCCTTTAATTCTAAATGACGTTAATGAGGAGGTTCGGAGTGGGGGAATTGGTTAACATAAAGGAGAACGAAGGATGTACCCGAAAAGACGCTTCTCCGTTGAAGAACCGTCTTGTACTGAATCTCGTGTACCCAGGGTGTTGGTAAGGACGCGTGACCGATAAAGAGGGACTTATTAGAGACCCTCAGAGTCACAGTTAAATCCACGTCACCCGTCTTCTACCCGAGACTTGAGACTCGAGACAATTTACCCTTATTATTACGGTTTACAGACAACGACACCCTGACTTACCCCTATGGTTTGCCCGTGACAGAGGTTACCTCGTCAGGGATTTGACTGCAATCACAGGCGGGAGGTTGGTGCGAGGGAAAGACTCCGAGTAGAGTGCAGAGTGTACGACAGCTGAGGTCCGACTGTTGGAGAAAAGGCATTTCAGAATGTCAAGAGTGTTCTGTCTGACGTAGGGAGTCGAGAAGTCGTAACTCGGACACATGTAGAATGTGTGTAGTAGTAAAAGGGTCGGTCCAAAAGTCTAGGAACTCCCTCTGGCACAGGACCCGAAGAAGACTACGAGACGTCTCGAACACGACACGAATCAGCGAGTCGACACAGGCTGAGAAAGTCTGGAGTACCTGACACCGGGCTGTCCGAGGAGACAGGTACCCCTAAGACGTCCGTTCTTATGATCTCACCCTACGCTGTGGGAGGAGGTCCTCTAGAAGGGTTGGGTACTTAGCTTGGGTCAAGACAGCGTAACGTCTACTTAAGAAGTGACAGATTCGGTTGTTCCTTCGGGACTTCTGTGTCACCCCCGAGGTTCCGTGGAACAAAAGAGACACCCTAGGGTCAAAGAGAGGGAGTGGGGTGGGCGTGTAGATATGTTAATCTTTAAGAAACACTACCCGTCAAAGATCCCGGTCAGACCTTGTGAAGTCATTGAAATCAACCAACGGAAGTTCGGACGACTATTTCGAAATGGAAGTCCGGTGAAGGTCATTCATAAGACTCGAGGGTTCTCTTGTCCGACTTTCCTGACCCCGGTCACAAGGACTTTCCTCTACGGGAGTTAGGTCCTCCCCTCGTGTTTCGACGTTTGTGTGTCCCTGTCGGGTGTCTCCGAGGTCAAGTTCACCCAACTCCCACGGAGGAAGTTGTGTCACCCCGACTAAAGGGGGGTAATTGGGGTTAGGGAAGACAGACGTCCGACGAGACGGTAGAGACGGGTAAACGACTCTTCCCGAACCGGAGTCCCTCTCGGAACGAGAGGTCTGACGTCTGGAGAGACAAAAGGACCCTATTTGTCCCCAAAGTTTCGAGGAGTTCCAGTCTTCTTCGTGTCACTCCTGTGTCAGATGGACCGACTGGGTCCCAGGGTCTGGGACGGAATATCTCCTGGAACGTCTACCTACCACTGGATCTCTCCGTCCCCTCACCCTGGTTCCTGTACCACGGTGTTCGAGCCCGAAGGGACCACCGAGTCTACCATTTCTCAGGCGGACGTTACACCCTCTGGACCCAAGCTAGGGACCCAACCCTTCTAGGGGACCTCTTCCCTTATCGATGGGTGAGGTCATAAGATCGGACCTCTAAGGTACCTGTCTCCTCGGACCCATGTCAGGTGTCCGAACCCGTCCTTGGGAGCGACGAGTGTCCGTCCGTCAGTCGGGTCTCGGGGAGTAACTTTGGTACGGGGGTGTAGGTCAGTTTCCCGGGTTGCAAGGGAGATACCGAGGATGAAGGGGAGGTAGTTCCGACGGGGGTCTCACGTCGAAATTGACAAGAAAGGAAGGTAGTTTCAGTGGGAGTGAGGTTGGGGTCCGGGTCTTGTCCTCACGATCGGACATTCGGAAGAGGAAAACACAGGGGGGATGGGTGACGGACCGGGTCACGGGTGCTGTGTCGTGTATCATCCTTGAGTTCTTTGTAATCAATTTATTACAGCTGGTATCTTAAACAAAAGGTCCTTCGAACTACATTTTTTTTTCAAATAAGACGAGAAGTAGAAATTTGTTAATTCGCTAAAACAAGAAACTTCGTGGAACACTTGTTATTTAGTCGTTCGGATCTCACGATAGTTAAACGGAAATAAGTCTTTTGAGTTCCAAACGAAAGTAATTTTTTTTTTTAGTGACCCATTTTGGGTTCTAATAATTTATTCGTTTTCTGACCTTTGTTGTTTTTATAGGTAGATATTCCCGGACCAATTTATTTGGTTCCATATCGGTAAATTACATTAAATACGTCAGTTTTATTTGTTCACTTTTTCTTGTTTTTTCAAGAATTTATCAGTTTTAAACGATAAGTCATTTACATTTCACTTTATTCTTACATATACCATACGAAGGTAAATCTATTTTCTAGAAATTTATGTGTGTGTACGTTCATGTGTGTGTATGTGTATAAAAGGTCGTGCGCGCCAGTTGTAAAGATTTGGCTTCTCTAGTCATCTTCACCAACGGATCCCTATTCCCCGGTTCTCTACCCCACTCTCTTTCTGCCAGGTGAAACTTATGGGAAAACATGGAAAACTTAAAATTTGGTACATTCATAACTGGATGAGCTTTTTTAATTTAATCTTTAAGTTTCGTTTGTTATCCACCTTTTCATTATTTTTTAGATGAAATCCTTTTGTATTTTCTCTTTAGGGGTAAATTTTTTCCCAAGTTCCGTCGGGCGACTCAGTAGACAATTGACACCTCTTTTGTTTTTGGCTCCGCCGTGGGAACACACCGGTTTTCCTGTGCACCACCGGCGACCGTGACCAGACACGACGAGAGGTGAAAGGACCCCCTGGAGTCTTTCCCCGTCCAGGAGACTGGGGGAGTCGAAGGAGGAACCTCTTACCCAAACGAGCCTGGTCGAGAATCCCGTGTATCCGGACGAGGGCACACCCTTGTCCCTCAGGGGTCCATCTGGGTCGATCCATGAGTGACTGTTAGATTAAATTTTTCTGCTCTGTGAGGAATTTTTCCTCTCTCTCAAAGGAAGGGGAGCGGCTTCGGACACCGTCCGTCTATTTTTGGAGTTTAGGGAGGAGTGGTCTTACACTACTTTGGTCACGGAGCCTGAGGTTCTCAAATTTTATGTAAACGCCTGTGTGGGAAGGGAGGTTTGTGTGGACGACGAAAAAAGGAGAGAGAAGGGTGTAGGAGAGACCTGTCCGGTGCACGGGTAAATACTGTCTCGACTTTATAAAGGAAAAAACACGATTATAAAGGACGTCCCGGGAAGGGGAGAAAATACCGACGGTAAGTGTCGGTGGACCCTGCTTGTCCTTGTTGCAGGTCGAAGTCCTAAATTTCTGTTACTGCTGTACAGTGAAAAATTTTTATTGAGTCAATTGTCTCTAAGGGGAGGTAGGGGTTTTGTATGAAAAATTTATTTACGTTGAACTGCCGTCACTGATCTATAACAGGTGAGACCGTCTCCGAATCTCTCTACACACCCAGAGAGAGTTGACAGGTCTGTCTTGAAAGATTGCTCTACGAAAATTTGTACCCCAGGTCTTCATATAAGAGACAACGGGTTTGAAAGAGAGGTTAGGGGTGGAGGTGGGTGAAGTTTGAATGTTTTCACTGATTTAAACGAAAGGTACGGAAAAGACGTCCTTACTTCCTTTGGTCTCGGTCTTACCGAGACTCTATTATGTTGACGTGAAAACTCCTACTCTTTTAACTCCAGGTACCACCTTGTCCAGGGTCCTTATGTGTCAAGCGGGAGGTTCCCGGCCCTATATTTCAGAGTATCGGGAAATGAAGAAGGACTTAAACGAACGAAAAGTGTACAAAGGAGGGTCTCCTGTCGAACACTGTGCACCGGAGGAGACCGGTACGTCTCGGGGGAGTCCATCGGGGTCGAGGGGGTCTGACCGGGAGGTTGGACAAGGGATCCGAGGGGTGGGACAGAGGCCCCCTGATGTCCGGGGAACTTTACACTGATCACAGTCTACAACTTTACCATTATAAAACCTATATAACCCAATTTGTTTTCTGGAACGTTTTTAAGTAAATGGGTGTGACTGTGGCTCTGAGACTTAGGAGTGTTACTAACGTTCCTCAAAAAGAGGGGAAGACATCCTCCATCTTCTCTCTCTAGGACAGTGGGATTTCACTGTAATTAAGATGGACTCGTGACCGAAGGGTTGTCAGTAGACAGAACCTCCTAAAAATACGGAATTTCACATCACCATCGAACCCCTCCTCCACCTCCTCTTCTTTTATTTCAGAACTTAGGAGAAGTTGTGTTTAGGAACCAGAGGAGGGTTCAGTCATTGACACCGAAGGTGCACCCTCCCTTAACACGGTTCACGACTCACGCAGCAGCGTAGGGCAAAAGAGTCGTCGGGATACCTCACCCAATAGAGACAAAAGATCTACTCCTTTGACTCTGAATCTCTCCAATTCGTTGTACGGCTTCCTCTGGTCCCCTTTCACCGGTTCGGTATCCTAAGTCCAGACCAGTCGAGGAGTGGTGGGGACTCTGAACCGAAGGAGTGCGTGTCCTACCCCTGTTATGGACGGACTTCCGTTCCAACCTTCGGGGTACCAGGAGTCCCTGGGAAGGAGGGGACCCTCATCCAAGACCTGAGGACTACTTCGTGATCAACCTTCTTAGAGACGAAGGTCAGTGAGAGACCTAGCCGTTGTGGGGTGTAGGATCCGTTTGTTGGACAAGGTGTGAGAACTGGAACCCCGAGAGAACTAGAACTCAAAGGAGGACGGACCCACGGGAGGTCAAGGACAGAGTGTCTTAATTCACAGAGAGTCGAGGATATAGTTCTGAGGTAGATTTGAAGTGGAGAAGGTTTTTAGGTAGTTTTGATAATTCAGTCTTTCGGCGGGAAAGAATAAGATGAAAGGTCTTCCACTACGAGAAGGAGTCCCAGGACTTGAAGACGGGGTCGTTTTGAGTGAGAGTCTTCTTCGGAACTGTAGCTGTCTGAATTGGTCCCAGAGAGAGTCCTTCATAGGACGCAAATTGAGTAAGTCGTTTTACATAGAACTCGTAGGAAACGGGTGGACCGCAAGAAACCTGGGACTCGTGTCGTCACTGTCGTTGTTTCAGGGACCCGAAGACTTTCAAAGGGGGTTTGTCACTACGGGATTCGTACGATAAGGTTGGTAGGACCAAGTATAAAGAGTTCCACGACGACGACACCAAACATCCAGTTCCTTACTAATCGATTACCCGTAACCCATACCAAACATTACCATTTATGTCATACTATGTAATGAACTTCCTTACGTCGTGTTGGTATTTATATACAAAGATTTCTTGTGACACCGTAACCATTTACATCGTCTTGGGAGTCATTCCCTATCGAACGTTGTGACATATGTTCACCGGGAATTGTTCCACTGGATCCCTCCACGGATCACTCTTTATGGAAAGATCGGTCCGAACGGACCGAATCACCATTTCTTAGACGGATGTTACGTTCTCTGTGTCTAAGTCAGGGACCCAAACCGGACCCAACCCTTCTAGGGGACTTCTTCATTTGCCTCTGAGTGAGGTCACAAGAACGGACCCCTTAGGGTACCCGTCTCCTCGGACCACCCGACGTCAGGTACCCCAGCGTTTCTCGGTCTGTGCTGACTCTCTGATCTGGTGGTGGTGTGGAAAGATTGGTATAGGTCACAATCCCCACCCCGTCCTCCCGCGACTAAAGGACTAAGTTTGACACCTACCATTTCGGATGACTTTGCAAGAGCCGGTTATTCTGGACCTTTTGGGTAAAAGAAGATTCATAGTCACTAAGTCACCCTCACACTTAGTGAGGGTTTGAAGGTTCTTTTTCTTTAGAAAGACAAATAAAAATTTTTGATACACCTAAAAGTTTCGACATCTTTTGTTGTGAGTTAGGATTAATATAGATATACACTCATCCAGAGGTACACACGACCACTTATGTCTTTTTTCTGACCTTCCTTTATAAGGTTTTAGTCCCACGACATCGTCAAAAGACAAAATTAAAATATGGAAAGGTATAAAGAGTTTAAAAGATAGTACTGGGATAACGAAAATATTAGTCTTTTATTCGTCGTTTGACTTCCGATTATCAAAAAATTAAAGGAGTACATAGACAAAAATGTCCGTGGTAAAGTCACCCCAAACCTCTAGGCGTCCCACACTTTGAGTTTACTTTAAGGGGTAAGGACGTCCCGACACGTATAGGGGAACCGGGACTTCTTTTCGAGAGGGGTGTAGGTACGACCGTCGGTCGACAGGTGTCGACAAGACTCTTCCGACGTCTACTTACCTCGACCACCTTTTTGTGTTGTAAGGACTGAGAGGTTCCTACCGTAATATGAACCTTGAGAACGAGTGGTTTCTTCATTTATTTATCTTCTCTCTCTCCCCACTGTCAGTCGTTGACTCTCCTTGAAGTCACGACCTCCACCCAGTCAACGGGCTCAAGTATGGTCATCTTTCTTCTGGGGGGACGGATTCGGTTGGTAGGAGTAGTTTAGTCCCAATTCCGTCGAACTGGTATCCGGAGGACCCGACATGGAGAACTTACGTTGGAAGGGAAGGACGGTGTGTAGTCGCACTTGTTCCAAATATAGACGGAGATTCGATTTCCCTAAGGGTCACGTCCCCGGGACCGACTAAGTAGAAGCATATGGAAGATCGTGATTGCGCGTATAGTGCTAAGTGGTTGATAAAGTGGTGGATAAGTGGTTGATAAAAGAGTCGGTGACGGTCCGTGACAAGACGGCAACTCTTATGTACTTCTCGTTTTGTCTGTTCGAGGAGCAGAAGTACCTCGAATATAAGATCACTGCCTCCGTCTGTCATCTGGTTTCCTCTTGGTTCTAATACGGGGTCTGTCTAACCCCGTGATACTTCTTAGGTAATGACCCGAGAAAGTCAACTCTAGGTTGCTGTCCGTTTCGGTCGATAGCCGTCTAGACGTCCTTCCCGGAGTGTCTGTTCCTCTTGTCGGTTTCTCTTTGCGTGCTCAAGGTACACGACTTTCTCGGTTTTCCTCGATCCACCGACCTCATGTCCCGCCCACCCCCCTACCAGTCTCTCCTTCCGTCCCCGGTCTGGGGTCTGTTGGGTGTCCTCCCCTCGTGTGCTCACCGGGGGACGGGATGATATCCTCTGAGGGAGACGCCGAGGTACTCCCAGACACTCCGACTCAACTCAGCACTCTCGGGCACCTCTTCCGGACGTACCGGCAGTCAACTTAACTACTGACCCAAGGGTAGTAGGGTCTCCCGGTTAGTCGAACTGAGCTTCGAGAGTTTTACAGATACCTCGGGGGAGAGAAGAGTGGGTGTGGACCAGGAGGACTGTGGGGGAAGTGTCGTGGTTCCTCGTGTCGCCTACCGTCGTTTCCTCGTTCGGACAGGTGGTACGGGTCGGGAGCCGCACGCAAGTCGTTTGTGAAGGCAGGGGTCGGGAACCCCACTCGCGACTCCCACACTTCTACTTGTTGTGTTCGGGTCGAGGGTTTGCGACGGGGTTCGAGCGTCCCGTGGTGGCAACCGACCTCGACGGGCCGTGGGTGGAGAGGTCCACCCGGAGGACCATTTTGGACGACACTCGCGGACTGAACCAAGACTTCCCACCTAAGTAAGTGAGGTTCCCCGACTTGTCTCTCTGCTCAAGTCACAGGACGGACGAAGGAGACGAGTGGGGGCTCGGGTAAGGAGGGAGGTGACTGGGTCCCTCTTCTATGCGGGTCAGAGTCCCTATTTCAACATTAACCACCCCACCGTCCATGGTACAGAAACTTCTGTGTCCACAAACCACAACCGAACTTCTCACCCTCCCCTACTCCTGTCGACCCCTGGTCAGACGTCTTCCCCAGTCCCTCCTCCCTTTTGTGAGTCTGGAGGAGTCAGTCGTGACGTGTCTTTACGGTGTCACGTACCAGTCTCTCCCGGCACAGATTAAACAACGAAAGTCTTAGAAGAGCCGTATTTTGAGTAACAACGGGAATAAACGTCTTCGGTCAATGGTGGGGGGGACGGGGCTGGACTCGCCCAAGAATTCGAGGCGGGACGCTCCAAAGACCTTACACGGAGTAAAACACGTTTGTCCCCCAGTTACGGACTCTTTTTCGCCGGTGTGGTATCGAGATCCTTTACGAATATAGGGTCCAGGGGGTCTTGTCGACTTCGACGGTCTTCGGGACGTCCCGGGGAGGTGTGTCCAGTCCCCAGTGAGGTTGTGGGTGGTCCGTCACCCGCCGTCCAAAAGAGGGTCACCCGTGTCGGTAGGTCCCCTCTTCAGTCACGGCTCGGACCAAGGTCTGGGAACTCAGAAAAGGAGGGTCCTCCCCTCCTCCCAATATTTATCGGACCTGAGGAAGTCGGCAGGTGTCGTGTCTAGGGTGTGGGGGCGGGGTCGGAGCCGGTCGACCAGGGAGGAGCGGGTTCAAGGGTGTCGGACGACCTTCTCCCTTCCTTAGTCGAGTGGGTGTCACCCCCACCCCTTGGTTCGGGAAGTCCCGGGGAACCCTCGTTCACCGGTGGATACTTAATCGTGACATTGGGACGGTGTGGAGATGTGGGGAAACCTTCACGTCCGACCCCTCTCCACTCGCCGAGGGATATACTAGTCCCTCGGAGAAAGTGGGGCCAGAAAGTGGTGGTCCCCTAAGGGACCACCGAGTCAACCATTTCTCAGACAGTCGTCACACCCTCTAGGCCCGAGTTAGGGACCCAGCCCTTCTAGGGGACCTCTTCCCTTTCCGATCGGTGGGGTCATAAGGACGGACCTCTTGGGGTACCTGTCTCCTCGGACCGCCCGATATCAGGTACCCCAGTGTTTCTCAACCTGGACCGACTCACTGATTGCGAAAGTGAAAAGTGAAAAATCAAAGTGGGTCCAATCGAGTCTTTGGGGTTCGACGTGGAGTCACATACAATTACGTCACTTACCTCAATGTCCTTATTGTAAGAAGGGAGAGACGGAGTCACAGGCGTGACATTCTACTTATTTTCGACTTGAGACTTGCTACTCCGCGGATACTCCAATCGTACGTCATTTTCACTTTTCCGTGACAATTTTGTGACACACTAGTACTTCTATGGTGTAGGACCGAAGGAGATGTCCTCGGGGTTCGTGTTGAGACCCCTGTGACTAAACAAAGACAGATACTCTCTTCTTAATACGAGTCACTGTAACGTAATCGGAACTTAAGAACTATAAAGTACGGGAACTTTCGTATTTTGAATGTTTTATAAGAGAGAATGTTCAGTAAAGACTGATTATGTCTAACTGTGTGTGGTGTAGGTCTTAATAAAACTAAATTATACCAAGACGACCCGACATGTACTGTAAAATCAGACTTCTTATTCGTACCGGGATCTTATAAATCCAGACCCCTCTTTTTTCAGGAGAATTGACAAATGGTGAGTTTAGGAAGGGTGGGTATGTGTGACCATTCTTTGTTCACCGATTTTAAATTCACCGGTTGAGTGTCAAGAAAAATTAATTCTGTGAAACAAAAGAGTTATTTTATGTCCCATTTTTGTAAATGACTTTTGGGTGAGTAACTACAGATTATCGACACAGTTTATGAGTATTGTTGTAAATAAGGTTGTGGGGGTCTATTAACGAGTAGAAAGAGTAAATCATAGGTGTTGTCGTGTCGTAAACACAGGTTCACATTAACTAGGTCTTAACCCGAGGGAAAGTTTTTATAGACATTTTGGATTAATGGTCCTTTTGTCTCAAGACCGTAGGATGTCTTTCACCCACGAAGCGTCACTCTGTTCGACGTTTGAGTAGAACCGATTAGTTCGGTGTAATACAATGTTTTCCTCAAATTCATTAGACCCCACTCCTCCCTCGTCCCTTTCAACCCTATCACAGTCTGACCTTTAGACGTCACTGTCAAGACTAAAAAAAATTCGGTTCCTGTCCCCCGTCCTTTAATCGACCGTTTGTACCTACATCTTTCATGGTCTATTACTCGGGTACTACCCGGACCCCACACCCCCACCGTAAAGACTAGAGTCCGAGATGTTCCGGAACGACTTCCTTGAGAGAGGTGGGACGAGACCCTCCAACTACAGTAAAGATCGGAGGAGGCCCGGAGATTGGTGACACCGTCCAGTGAGAGGAAGGGACTCGGACTCAGACGAGTAGACGTTTTTACTCGCGAGAATTATAAAGATCCCGGAGAAAGTCGAGGTTTTAAGACACTGAAGGAAATGTCGTTTCCCACACGAAAGACGAGTCCATGAACCACCCCGACCCCCCTTGTCCCTCACCCTTGCCCTGGTCGGTCTTACTTCCTGACTCACAAAGGTTGAGAGTACGTCAAGACATCCCTGAACGTTGTGGTCCCATAGTCTGAGAAACCCCTATTACTAAAGAAAGTCCGGTCCTTGCCTGGATGGGCCCACCACGATTGGAGCGACGGGACCTAAGTAGTTGGACCGGTTACTCCTTGTCCCGGTTTGGTGACCTGAAGAACTCCTCGGAGAGAGGGTCTCGGCTGGTTCCGTGTCGAAGGAGAAGACTCCCAGAAGGGAAGGGTGGCAGTAAGGAGAAAGACAGGGTCTCCGGGGTCTTTGGGGTCAGGTCGCTCCGAGGAACCCGTCCGTCATGTGCGGTGGTTAAGGACGAAGGAAAGCCAGGACCTGGGAGGTGTGGAGCCGAACCCATGGTCGGTGGCGCCGACCTAAGTTTCCTTTGCTCTCAACAACGGCGAGGCGAAAAAAACCCAAGGAGGACCGGGAGAAGGATTGCTTTAGTCTCTTCGTCGGGATTATTGTTTCGTTGTGTCGCCGGCCTTCTGACAATCGAGAGTTTCCTCGTCCTCTACTCGGTCTGGTCCTCGCTTCCACGCGGCCCAAGGAAACGCGCAGAGATCCTTCTCTGAAACCCAACGGGAGACGCTCGTTGTCTATGGGCCGACCGGGAGCGAATTGAAAAGGGTCTGCGTCTCCTTGGCAACGCACGCGGGTAAAGCGTGCTGAAGGGTTGACCTGTCGTCGTACGCAAAGTCCCAAGACGTTTCTGTGGTGGAGCTCGTCCGTAGAGATCCTTTAGGACCTCCGCGTAGCGCTCTACGCCCCAGGGTCCAAAGGGTCAAGGAAGGATTAGAAGTTCAATTCTCGAGTCACTCTCGCGGTCTCAGAGTCCTTTGGCGGCGAGAGGTTTTGCAGGGGCGCGGAAGGGCCGTCTTCACGCCATTTTGAAAACCGTCTTTGGTGGACACCGACAGCTGTTCGGGCCGGGCGGGCCCAGGCTTCCGCGGCGGCTCGGGCCCTGTCGTACGCGGGCGTCTTCAAGGGAAGGTAGGGGCGCGCGGTGAAGCGAGGCCCGGCGCCACGGTCGGTCCTCCGCGCCGCGGGCGAGCGACCGAGCGAGAGGCGACCGAGAGGGGAGGAGGGAGGGGGTGGAGGAGGGCGGAGGAGGGCAACGTACCGACGGCGTGCCTCGGGGACTTATCGGTGGCGTCGGGGGGCGGAGGACGGGCGGCGCGGCCCCTGCGGAGACGGGGGCGGCCGCGGGGTCCCGCGCGTCTGGCGGCCGGAGGATCGTTGTCGAGCCCTCTAGTGAGGGGCCGCGGTCGCTACATGTCGGTGGGGAGACCCTCGGGGCGCTGGGGGGCTGGGCGGAGCCGTGTTCGCTCCACGCCCCTTCTAGCGCTGGGAGCGTCCGCTACGGGGTCGAGCCGTGCGCTTCGGTGAGTGGAGACACGCGGCGGGCTGGGCGCGCGGAGGGCGTGAACCGCGGCCCGGCGCCAGGAGCGCAGGAGGAAGCGGCGGCGACGCCAGGCAGACAGGGACGCGCGGCTTCGTCGCGCCCGGCGCGCCGACAGTCTCAGAGCACCGGCCCGACGCGGGCGCCACACCTCGGCTCGCCGACACCGCCCGCGCGCCGTCGAGGAGGGAGGGGCGCGGCGCGGAGGCGGGAGGACCGCGGGGCGGAGGGCGCGGAGGCGCCGACAGTCGGGGCGCGGGGCGCGGGGCGCGGGGCGCGGGCGCGACGGGCGCGGTGGCCGAGCCCCACGCGTGACCCGATTTCCCGGGCCTACAGACGCCAGCGGGGAGCGGCCGAGGGCAGGGGAGGGGACGCGGGGGAGGGGCGGGACGGTGTGTACGTGAACGACGCAGGGTTGGAGGAGGAGCCGAGGTTAATTAAAGATAAAACTGTCATTGACACCGCCGCCCGCCCCGCGGGTCCTGGGCGTCCCCGCCGCCCGCCGTCAGTCCTGCGCCGCGCCCCCCGCCTCACCCCCCGGCCCGTCTCGGTGGGAGTCGAACCCCGAGGAGCAGAAAAGAGAAAGAAAGGAAAAAAAGAGAAACGGAGGAGGTCCTAAATTTCCCTGTCGGGGCCGGCTCCGCTCCCCGGTCCGCAGGCGGCAAAGAAGCCAGAGGTCTGCGGGAGACGCCGGGCCGGCCTGGGAGGGCGTGGGCCTCGTGTCCGAGGTCCGGCGGCCCATAAAAATCCAGGTGTGGGCCGGGCCCTGTCGCCCCGCCGCCTCGAACCGAGCTACCGGGGCCGCGTGACGATAAAAATGTCTCAGGCTAACACCCCCACCCCCTCCTTTACTTTGTTGAGTCGTCGACGAAAAGGTTGGCTTTCAGAATCCCTCGTTCCGCACCCCCCGAACTTCAAAGGGATTACGAGAGGCTTAAGGTCTCTCGAGTCTTTCTGTGGAGAGGCTGTTGCTCTTTGGTGTCCGCGCGTCGAGAGGTCTCGAGGGTTTAGGGACGCCCGGAGGGGCGGGATCTTCCGCGAGCCCGCGCCCCTCGTGGGGTAGTGATGGGGAGCGGTCGGTCACATGGGGCGTGCGCCATGGCGCAACCGGACCCTGGCCGGAGGCCGGCGACCAGGGAGGGGACCTGACGGATCCCCCGCCCGGAAGGCTTCGTAGGTTAGTCGGCCGAAGCGTCGGCTCTCCGCCCGGGACCCTCCCGAAGCGAGGTGGGGGCAGGGAGGTTCGGGGCGGAGGCGCCTATCCCATGGTCGGCCTCTCAGACCCGCGCCTCGCGTCGCGCCGCCGCTCGCCATTACCTGTCGCGCTTCCCGGGTAGGCTCCCGTCTCCTCCCCCGGAACCAGGGCCTCGCTGCCGCACCGCTGAGCTCGTCTGGAAGACCGGTGAGCGTCCGGCCCCATGTGCCTGTGACGGAAAAATGGTAAGGAGGAAGACGTGAGGGCCGACTGTATCTTTGGGAACGGGCGAAACCGTCCGCTCTGCAGACGTTGACATGGGAGCCTCCAGTTGGCTAGGAGAGGCCTGGAGGAGGAAGTCCCCGCCGCTTCAATAGCCAGGAGTTTCAGAAACTCCTCGACGCGAAAGGACTCGGCACGAACCGCGGGTCCTCTCTGCTCTTTCGTATAGGGCGGGAGGACAAGAGTAGGATAGGCATCTCCTTACTCGCCTGGTAGCTTGAGGACGACAGACGCCTCGCAGACTCATAACTTCTATGAGCTACCGTAGGAAGTGTCTTAAGTACTTTTATTCGCATACTTGGAAAACGAACCGCGAAGTATGGTCACGACGAGTGCTCCTTGACAGGAGCAAAGTAAGTAAGCACACTATTTACGTGTAGCGTACCATGGCGAAACCACATTACTCTTGTTCCCCTTTCCGAGACCTTACCCTACACGGATCGTCGCCTTTCGATCCGTGTTTGTACTTTCGTTCTCGACTATACATCCCGACACATGTCGGATGTGACCGGTCTCCAGACCGAAAAGGATTATTCTTTTACAGTAAGTAAACTGTCAAACTTGTTGGTCGAATAGGTTTGACAAGTTTCCGTCAAACTTCTTTAGATTTCTTCAGACAGTACCTTTTATTCTTAAAATCTACGTCCTACAGTCCGAAGGTTCATCGATTTCGTTTTATTGTAGGAGTGAAATTCGTCAGGACCCTCGGGAACGGGAGGGTTTAATCCAACAGACAGAGGGACGATTTAATCCAACAGACGGAGTGAAGGAAAGTAATTTCCCAGAAGTCGGTAAACCTTCTGATAACTGGGTCGACTATACCAGTTCGAATTCGGTCTTCGTACCCCCACGCAAATCCCACATGGACCCTCTACACTCGGGACACTCTGTGGATGTCTACTATCCTTAGGTCAGGGCCCCCACTCCCGTCGGTACCGTCACTTTCCCGACAAAACAAATTCTTGTTCTCCCTACACCCATGATTTAATCCTTACGGAGATTTAGTCTTTCCAAGAGAAGGCAAAAGACCCATGTCGACCGAGTCTCGTCTACAAGTCTACCCGTAGTGACTTACCGAAAAGCACAGTACTCGATACCTTCTTCCCAGGTACAAGACCTGTCACTCGATATCCCGAAGACTTGGATTAGTGGTGTCCGTTTGCAAAATATTTAAATTCTCGTTAGTCCTACCCTGACCAGACGTAATCACTATAATGCCTTATAAAAATTTCTCTCGTCGATAATGTGACACAAGTGTTAAAAATAAGTCAACAGAAAAAAGACTGTTCTGAAGTTTGAGGAATGGGTGGAACCATAGGAGGCATGTGAAGCGTGGACTATCCACGAGTAATTTTCTACTTACTTGTGTTTCAGCAAAGTCTTACCACCTCATTCGTCCCATTGTACGTGTCTGCCTTTAGTTCATATGAAACACTCTGAGTAAACGCTAAATGAACAGACATGTGTTCACGTTGACAGTTAAAACGGTGTGCATTATCCTAAATGACCGAGTACGGTCTGAGAAGAGAAATAGCCGGTACATTGCATCTTTTCGTTGAATAAGTTAAGGAGTCACGTAGGTAAAGGTTTATACATCTTGTCTCTATACTCATCTTTGAGAAGAAGTGGAATCCCTGCAATCTTACTGGTCCATTCTTTTCCACACCCGTTCACAATGGAGTAGTTACTGTAAGGAATTCCCCGATGACACTTAGTTCGTGACTCCTTACGTCTCATTTGACAGTTATAATAATAACCTTATTTAAAAAAGTCTTTAATAGACTCTTAACCCAAGTATATAAATAGACACGACACACAAGTTGAGGATTTTCTACTACGACACTTTCACCACGTGAGTTATACGGTCGTTTAAACCTTTTGAGTCGTCACAGGTGCCCTGACTTTTTTCAGTCAAAAATAAGGTTAGGGATTCTTTCCGTTAGGGTTTATTACGAGTTTGATGGTGTGTTAATGTGAGTAGAGTATGCGATCATTTCATTACGAGTTTTAAGAGGTTCGGTCCGAAGTTGTCATGTACTTGGCACTTGAAGTCCACAAGTTCGACCAAAATCTTTTCCGTCTCCTTGGTCTCTAGTTTAACGGTTGTAGGCGACCTAGTACCTTTTTCGTTCTCTCAAGGTCTTTTTGTAGATAAAGACGAAATAACTGATACGGTTTCGGAAACTGACATACCTAGTGTTATTTGACACCCTTTAAGAAGTTCTCTACCCTTATGGTTTGGACGGAGAACTCTTTAGACATACGTCCAGTCCTTCGTTGTCAATCTAGACCTGTACCTTGTTGTCTGACCAAGGTTTATCCTTTTCCTCATGCAGTTCCGACATATAACAGTGGGACGAATAAATTGAGTATACGTCTCATGTAGTACTCTTTGCGACCCGATCTTCTTTGTGTTCGACCTTAGTTCTAACGACCCTCTTTATAGTTATTGGAGTCTATACGACTACTATGGTGGGAATACCGTCTTTTGCTTCTTCTTGATTTCTCGGAGATCTACTTTCACTTTCTCCTCTCACTTCTTCAACCGAATTTTGAGTTGTGAGTCTTTTGTTTCTGGTGCCGTAGACCAGGGTAGTGAAGTACCCTTTATCTACCCCTTTGTCACCTTTGTCACAGTCTGAAATAAAACTCCCCGAGGTTTTAGTGATGTCTACCACTAACGTCGGTACTTTAATTTTCTACGAATGAGGAACCTTCTTTTCACTAGGGGTTGGATCTGTCGTATAAATTTTTCGTCTCTCTAATGAAACGGTTGTTTCCAGACAGATCAGTTCAGATACCAAAAAGGTCACCAGTACATACCTACACTCTCAACCTGATATTTCTTTCGACTCGTGGTTTCTTAACTACGAAAACTTGACACCACAACCTCTTCTGAGAACTCTCGGGGAACCTGACCTTCTTCTAGGTTGATCAGGTAGGATTTCCTCTAGTCAGGACTCATAAGTAACCTTCCTGACTACGACTTCGACTTTGAGGTTACAAAACCGGTGGACTACGCTTCTCGACTGAGTGACCTTTTCTGGGACTACGACCCTTTCTAACTTCCGTCCTCCTCTTCCCCCGCTGTCTCCTACTCTACCAACCTACGGTAGTGGTTGAGTTACCTGTACTCAAACCCATTTGAGGCCCTCAACCATTACCTGTCCCTCCGGACCGTACGACGTCAGGTACACCAACGTTTCTCAACCCGTGCTGTCTCACTGACTTGACTTGACTTGACTAAATAGACACAGGGTTCCCACCAATTCTCCGACTAAGTTCTCTTTTCTTTTCCCTCCTTAATTGTAAAAGTCTCGAGGAACATAACAATACACAAGGAGTCCTGTTGAGACACACTATGTAAAAAATTACTGGTAAATATCTACTCGTCGAAACGGTCACCGAGTCACCATTTCTTAGACGGACATTACGTCCTCTGTGCCCTCTGTACCCAACCTAGGGACCCAACCCTTCTAGGGGACCTCTTCCTTTACCGTTGGGTGAGGTCTTAAGAACGACCTTTTAGGGTACCTGTCTCGTCGGACCACCCAGTGTTTCTTAGTCTGTGCTGACTCGTGTGTGTGGGTGGTATCTACTTTTCAGACTTTAGTTGTCGTTACCATTACTCGTTCCAAGGTGTCGACCCTTCACTGTTTCCGTTGAGACCTTGGGTCCAAAGATTCAAGTCCTTAAGTTAGCCGTTGAATAAGACACCACCACGGATATCTGTTCTTTCTCCTTTCTCGGACATCCCTTTAACCCGATTTCTCTTAACGTTCTTTTTTTTAACCATTTCTTAGACGGACGTCACGCCCTCTGGACCCAAGCTAAGGACCCAGTCCTTCTAGGGGACCTCTTCCTTTACCTTTGGGTGGGGTCATAAGAACGGACCTCTGAGGGTACCTGTCTCTTCGGACCGTCCGATCAGGTAACCCAGTGTTCACAACCTGTGTTGAATCTCTGATTTGGTGGTGGCTATCAAATAAAATGGTGTTCTATCCACCCTGTTCTACGTTAGAACAAACTCTCCTTGAAGGACCTCTCCCACCGTAAACTAAGTCAGGGAAATCTAAGTGTATGTGAGAAAGAGAAAAATTAAAAAATAAAACTCTAGTAAAGTCTAAAAGTCTTTTCATTGTTTTTATTACTTTTCTTAATGGTAACCTCTTCTACACCTCTTTTCCCTTGGGAGAACGGGATAACCACCCTTACATTCGACTGTGTCGGTGATACCTCTTGTCATACCTCTAAGGAAATTTTTGATCTTTATTTTAATGATATACTGGGTCGTTAGGGTGATGACCCGTATATGGGACTCCTTTGTATTAACTTTTTCTGTGTACATGGGGTCACAAGTGACGTCGTGATGAATGGTATCAATCCCGTACCTTCGTTAGATCTATAACGTACCTTCATTGGATCCAACAACTATAAAGAGGACCATTGGAACTAAGGTCGAATACGAAGTAGGTTGGACCGTAAAGTGTACCACATGAGAGATATTCAATTTGTTCGTCCCACTGTTATGTGTCGGAACAGTATTAGGTAATGGTTAAGACTTGGTCAGGTAACAAGGTACAGGTCAAGATTGACAACGAAGAACTGGACGTATAGTCAAAGAGTCCTCCGTCTATTCCACCAGACCATAAGGGTAGAGAAATTCTTAAAAGGCACCAAACGACAGTAGGTGTGTCAGTTTCCGAAATTCGCAACAGTTACTTCGTCTTCGTCTACAAAAAGACCTTAAGGGAACGAAAAAGAGACTAGGTTGTTTACAACCGTTAAACTGAAGACCAAGAAGACGGAAAAATTTTAGGTCGAACATGTAGACTCTCAAGGACTAAGTCCATGATGACTTCGGATCGAACTTCCTAAAACTCGTCGTGGAAAGACCGTAGACTTTACTCGTTTTGACACGCCATTAAACTGGAAAGAAACCGAAACGGTAAGAAACGCTAACCTTACTTTCGACTGGAAAAGGTCAGGTACCGGACAGATGTATTTGTTAAAATAAAATTTTTACGTAATGTTTTAAGTACCGGGTGTACTTCATATCACTAAATTACTACCTATAAATAATATTACCTATTTCTTCTCCATAAATAAATAACAAAGTAACCACGCATATTACCAAGAAGTCTTACAGGTTGATGGTGGAGAAGGACAAGTGTAGGGTTTTGGTGAAAAAGTAAAAGAAAGGACAGTTGATAACGGTTTACGTGACAAAAGTCAATTAAAGGATAGAGGGTGAAACTCTTTTAAATAGTTGTGTATTAATGAGTCCTGTGACCCGAGGAGTCTTGATAAACATAACTTCCGGTATCGAGAAGAACGGAGACGTCAAGGCGATGTGGTGACTGAGTACTGCAACGTAGTAAGTGGGACTCCAGACGCTTATGACCTAAGGTTGATGAGAGGTTTCAATAAAGACACGAAACAACTACTCCTGGAGAATGGGTCGGATACGACCTTTTACACTCGGTAGTAAGTAAAGGTCTAGTACGATTCAAATGGTAAACCCTAATGTATCATATTTGTAACCTCTTCCTTTACCGTTGGGTGAGGTCATAAGAACGGATCACTTAGGATACCTGTCTCCTGGGACCACCCGACGGCAGATACCCCAGTGTGTCTCAGCCTATCCTGACTTCGTTGAATTGTCGTCGTCGTCATATTCGTATTTTGTTGTGTAGAAGGTGGGTAACAAAAGAGAATTTCAAAAATCCAATATTAGTGACGTAAGGATTTTACACTGGAGAAAGTTATAACCGGTCTAGGCGTATGTGACCCAACTTATCACAGGGGAATATTAAGTCTGGTGGACCTTGGACACTTTTTCTTTCTCACGATTCAGTACAGACTGAGAATACTAGGGTACCTGACATCGGGTGGTCCGAGGAGACAGGTACCCTAAGAGGTCCGTTCTTATGACCTCACCCGACGGTAAAGGAAGAGATCCCCTAGAAGGACTGGGTCCTTAACTTGGGTCCGGAGGACGAAACGTCCGTCTACGAAATGACTGACTCGATGTGTCCTTCGCGGTTAAGTCACAACAGTCTTCACCCTAAGACACTGACACTGGAATAAATCTTTATTCTGAAAATGTCCAGATTAGTTCAATTCTATTCCAGTGTACCCTAATCCCACCCGGGATTTAGACCATTTCACTTCACTTCAATGAGTCAGTACAGGCTGAGAAACGTTAGGGTACCTGACATCGGATGGTCCGAGGAGGTAGGTACCTTAAAAGGTCCGTTCTCATGACCTCACCCAAAGGTAAAGGAAGAGGTCCCCTAGAAGGGTCGGGTCCCTGACATGGACGTAGAGAGAGTAGAGGTCCCGGAAGACTTCAAGTTCCTACCTTGTCCTAGAGTAAGCACACCCGGACGTTCCTGAGGGAGGAACTGTCTTGAAATCAGTCCGAGGAGACTCGGAGAAGAGTTACTTCGGAACTGGAACCAGGAGAGTCAGGTCAAAATCGGTTCTTAGGACGATTCGGAACTATAGACTAGTAGGAACGATAGATTAGTTCAAGAAGTAGAGAGTAGGAACTATAGATTCAGGAACCAGACGGAAATTGTTCTTCGGGTCATCCGGTCAAATCGTTCTTACGGGAATGAGAATTATACATTAGTTCAATGATAATCAGTAAAGGGTGGGTGACTGGGGTACAGATGTAGGGGTCGAGAGACGACATGAACTTCAGTTCAAGTCAAGACATGACTTAAGAGACAAGGGGTGATGTCATCGAGTTAATTTACAGAACGGAAAGAAATCATTCATAATCCACTTTTTTTTTTACAAAAAAGACTAGTTTCCGACCCTGACTAAAATAAGTCCACGTAAAGTCACAAGACACACACAAACATTGCACAAAGTGTGTTCACTCAAGTATAATGTGTATAATAAATATTTAACGAAAAAAACAAACCGTTATAAATAACGGAGATAACTTTAGTCGTTTATAAGTAAATCAGTTATGAAAATACTAATTTTTAACAGAGAAAATTTAAAAGTCGAAAATGATAATGTTCGTTGGGATATCACTTGTAGGAGTCTCGAAGTAGAAACACGTATAGGAATGAATAGTGAAAGATTTTACCTCCATATCAACTAGTCGTTATAATATAATCAAAACCTGAAGAGTCCACTAGGTAACCAATTCTCAGGCGGACGGTTACGTCCCCTGCAACCAAGCTAGGGACCAGGTCCTTCTAAGGTGTACGGTGCTCCGCTGATTCGGACACGAGGTGTTGACGACTCGGACGCGAGATCTCGGGAGATTGACGTCGACGACTTCGGGTACGTGCGATCTCGAGAACGACGGTTGTTCTGTACGACGGAGCCACTCTTCGACTGTGTAACATTGATCACTCATCCGGGGTGAGTCACGTAGACCTCTTTCGGGTGTGTGTCGTTGTTTCTGGGTCGTGTCGGTTTTTCAAGGTAATTAATTAAAAAAAATTATGTTATTTAAAAAAAATTATATAATTTAAAATTCACATGTTGAATCACCAAAACACCTACTGTGAGGTAAATATCGATGTTTTATAACCGATATAAAGATGCAACTTATTGTATAAGAACATCGAATAAAAAAACACACACACATACATTATCAAACATGGATAATTTGGGGATTGGGGATGGAACGGGGAGGAGGGGAGGGAGAGAGGTGACCATTGGTGATCAAATATAGACATCCAGAGAAAGAATAAACAATATAAATGATCAAAATAGAGTATAAAATCTAAGGTCTGTATTCATTATTGGATGTCATAAACAGAAAGATACTGACTGAATAAAGTGATTCGTATTATAGGAGGTCCAGGTCAGTACAACAACGTTTGCCGTTTTAGAGTAAGAAAAAATACCAACTCATCAAGAGGTCACACACACACACACACACACACACACACACACACACACACACATTTGGTGTACAAGAAATAAGTAAGTAGACAACCATGAATCCAATGAAGGTATAGAACCGATAACATTTAGTCTGACGATATTTAAAACTCTACGTAAGTAGAAAAGTTCAATCAAAAAAGTGACAGAACGTATATATACACACATATATATATATATACATATATATATATATATATGTGGGTCCTCACCTTAACTACCGAGTACGACCGACGTGGTTAAATGTAAGGGCTTTTATCATATATTCCCAAGGGAAAGTGGTGTAGGAACGGTTGTTGTAGACGCCAGAAAAACTCCTACTGGTAAGAGTATCCATACTCCACTCTCGAGTAACACCAAAATTGAACGTACATAGACTACTAATCGTTTCAAGTCATATAAAAGTACACGGACACCCAGTAGACATACAAAAGAAACCTTTTTATAGACAAGTCAGGGAGACGGGTAAAAATTCAGTCCGACACACAAAAACTCTAACTCAACACACTCGACAAACATATAAACCCCATAATTGGGGAATCACCAGTATGGTAAACGTTTAAAAAGAAGGTGAGTCATCCAACAGAAAAGTATAACAATTATCAAAGGAGTTGACACGTTTCCAAAATTCAAATTGAACCAGGGTAAACAAATAAAAGTGAAAATAAAGGAAACGAAGTCCTCTATCTAGGTTTATTTATAACGGTGTTAAAGATAGTTTATCACAAGATGAATACAAAAGAAGATCCTCAAAATATCATAGGTCAAAATATAAATCCAGAAATTAGGTAAAACTTTAAAACACATATACCATAATCTATTACAATATTAAGTATGAAAATGTACATCGACAGGTGATAAGGACTTGGGACCCAGTCCTTCTCGGGGACCTCCTCCTAGAAGAGTCCACCGTGTCACCATTTCTTAGACAGACGGTTAAGTCCTCTGGATTCTCTTCACCCAAACTAGGGACCCAGTCTTTCTAAGGGACCACATCCTTTACCGTTAGGTGAGGTCATAAGAACGGATCTTTTAAGGTACCTGTCTCCCAGGTACCCCAGTGTTTCTCAGTCTGCACTGACCCGTATGTTGCGTTGTGTTGTAAACATCTATCACAGTTAAAATTATAAAGGAAAGGTCGCACCTAAGGAAATAAAGAAAAAGAATACACTAAGGACACCGATCTTGAGGGTTATGATACAATTTATTTTCACCACTCTCACCCGTAGGAACAAGAACTAGAAACTCCTTTATGAAGACCGAAAAGTGATAACTGACACTACAGTTGACCCGAATGGTATGAAATAATATACCAGAAATAATATAACTCCAGACAAGGGGGATACGGGTGAAAGGCCTCTTCAAAATATCATTTATTTACAACTTAAAACAGTTTCCGAAAGAGATGGAGACAACTTTATTAGTATACTGAAATAAGAAGTCAAACAATTAAACTACATAGTGTAAAAACTAAACATCTATAACTTGGTAAGAACGTAGGGATTCAATTTAGGAAAACTAGTACTACATACTAGAAAAAATACATAATGACCTAAACCAAAGGATTATATAAAAAACTCTTAAAAAATTTTAGATACGAGTAGTGACTATAACCGGACATCAAAAGAAAAAACACACTATAGAAACAACCAAAACCATGATCCCACTACGACCTGAGTGTCTTACTCAGACTTTCATAAGGAAGGAGACGTTAAAAAACTTTATGAAACTCTTTCTATCCACAATTTATAAGAGATTTATAAATCATCTTAAGTGGACTCTTCAGTAGACCAGGACCTGAAATCAAGGAACCCTTAAAAAATTTGACGACCAAGTTAAAAAAAAAAATTGACTATTAACTAGACAAGTATAAACCAAAAAAGGACTAAGTCAGAACCTACTAACGTGTACAGATCCTTAAACAGGTAAAGATGATCCAACAGGTAAAATAACCGTATAAGAATAAACATCATTAAAGTATACTAACAGACGCAAACATACTAAAGTCAACATTGAAGAGAGAAAAATAAAAAAAAGTAAAGACTCAAGTCAAGTCAGTAAGTCAGCACAGGTCGAGAAACACTGGGGTACGGTCCTCCGAAGGGACAGGTAGTGGTTGAGGGTCTCGAACAAGTTTGAGTACAGGTAGTTCAACCACTACGGTAGGTTAGTAAATAGGAGACAGTAAGGGAAGAGGAGGACGGAAGTTAGAAAGGGTCGTAGTCCCAGTAAAGGTTACCAGTCAAGAAGTGTGGTCCACCGGTTTCATAACCTCACAGTAGAAGTCGGAGTCAGGAAGGTTACTTATAAGTCCTAACTAGAGGAAATCCTACCTGACCAACCTAGAGGAACATCAGGTTCCCTGAGAGCTTCTCAGAAGAGGTTGTGGTGTCAAGTTTTCTTAGTTAAGAAGTCGTGAGTCGAAAGAAATATCAGGTTGAGAGTGTAGGTATGTATTGATGACCTTTTTGGTATCGAACCTGATCTACCTGGAAACAACCGTTTCATTACAGAGACGAAGAATTATACGACAGATCCAACTAGTTTCGAAAAGAAGGTTCCTGGTTCGCAGAAAAGTAAAGTACCGACGTTAGTGGTAGACATCATTAAAACCTCGGGGTTTTATATTTCAGAGAGTGGCAAAGGTAACAAAGGGGTAGATAAAAGGTACTTCACTACCCTGGTCTACGGTACTAGAATCAAAAGACTTACAACTCAAAATTCGGTTGAAAAAGTGAGAGGAGAATTCTCCGAGAAATCAAGAAGTGAAAGACGGTATTCCCACCACAGTAGACGTATAGACTCCAATAACTATAAAGAGGACCGTTAGAACTAAGGTCGAATACGAAGTAGGTCGGACCGTAAAACGTACTACATGAGACGTATCTTCAATTTGTTCGTCCGCCTATTATATGTCGGAACCACATGAGGAAAGGGCTAAACCTTGGTCAGATCACAAGATACAGGACAAATGGACAACGAAGAACTGGATGTACGTCCAAAGAGTCCTCCTTCCATTTCACCAGACCATAAGGGTAGAGAAATTCTTAGAAGGTGTCAAACAACACTAAATCCGGGAAGGAGAAAAAGAAATGCTCAGACCGATTTCTAAATAGTGAGAAAAAATAGAAAAGATTCTTGGTCGAGAATCAAAGTAACTATCAAAAAAAAGAAAAAGGAAAAAATCAGAGATTAGGTAAATAAAGACGAGACTAAAAACACTAAATATAGGAAGATGATTGAAACCTATAACAAACAAGACGAAAAAGATGAAAGAAATCGATACTTCAATCCAACCAATAAGTCTAAAGAGAATAAAGGACTCGATTCGAACATAGTGATATTTGAAGGGAGAATGTGACGAAAACGATACAGTGTATCTAAGTGTGATAACTCAAAAACAAAAGTAAACAGAGGTCGATAAAAAAATAAAGGAGAAACTGAAGAAACCACTAGGTAGGTAACAAATCATTGTATAACAAATCAGAGGCACACAAACGTAAAAAACGTCAAAAAAAAATAATATCAACTAAAGATATTCACAACACCAACCTTTTCTACGTATTATACTAAAATCAAAAGTATTTAAATGACTCCAAACAAAACGCCGGATCGTATAGGAATTCTTACAGGGTATACATGAACTATTTTTACACATAAGACGACGAAAACCAACCTTACAAGATATACATAGATCTTACAAGAAATACATAGACAATTAGGTAGACTATATTACACAGTAAATTCCGGTGAAAAAGGAATAACGAAAAGATAAACCCACTGGACAGGTAACTAAAGTCACCTTACAATTTCAGGAAATGATAATAACACAATGTCAACTAAAGAGGATGTAGGTAATTATAAACGGATTCATCAGGATACAACCCAGGTATATATAAATCTTAACAATATAGAAGAATTTAACTAGGGAACTAGTAATGTATCACAGGAAGAAACAGAGAAAATGTCAGAAATAAATTTAAGATAAAGTCGACTAAATTCATAACAATGAGGTTGAAAACCTCTTCCGTTACCGTGGGGTGAGGTCATGAGAACGGACCTTTTAGAGTACCTACCTCCTCGGACCATCCGACGTCAGGTACCCCAGGCGATTCTCAGCCTGTGCTGACTCGTTGAAGTGAAAGTGAAAAGTGAAAGTACGTAACCTCTTCCTTTACCGTTGGGTGAGGTCATAAGAACGGATCTCTTAGGGTCCCTGTCCCCTCGGACCACCCGACGGTAGATACCCCAGCGTGTCTTAGCCTGTGCTGACTTCGCTGAATCGTCGTCGTCGTCGTGAGGTTGAAAAATTTTAAATGTAAATGTACCTTATGAAAAAGGATAAGGGAGTAAAAGTCAGACAAACACAGAGATTTAGACTTCACTGAAAGAAAATCCATCATATACATGTACAGAACAAAAGTAAGTCGGTGGTATATAGAAATCTGACTCCATAACTCAGTTAAATGTAAATTTCATTGAAAACTCTGTATATACGAATAACTGTATTTAATAAAACCCTAACGAAAAGATCAAGAAAAGACAAGGAAAGAGGAAGAAATGAAAGAAGGGAAAACTAAACTACTGATAAAAACACAAGCCAAACTTAAGGAAAAAGAAAAGACACACACGTAATATCTAAAAACCGAGACTAATGGTACTTCAAATATGTATCGTTAGATATATATACACACACACACGTACACGTTAACAAAATCCAGCGATTACCGAATCAAAATTTACGTAAATTTCAGAATAGAGGAGCACTAGAGACAAAAACTGTAGTATAAGACGTAAAAAACAAAACACATAAGGAGTCGACGAGTAACATCTATGTCTACTAAAATGAGAGAAGAACATTGCAAGGATAATCGAAACATGTACCAACTAAATGACGGAAATGAGATCTAAACGGAAATGGATATTCTAAAAAGAGAAGTGTCAAAAGTACAAAGATCAACACCGGAAAATAAAAAGTGAATCTCTTCAAAGAAATTGTAAGGAACATTTCGATTGAACCATCACAACTTGAAAAATCAAAAACGAATAGACATTTTGAAAACTAGAGAGGTTATTTAGACTTATTCTCGAAACGGACCATTTCATAGGAACCAACATCTTAAAAGGGGAATTAGTGGAGTTTATATAGTACGGTGAGGGAAGACCGGACGACTCAAAGACGACTTTTTAGTTGATTATTGGAACATACACTGAACAACGGAAAGGGACCGACGAAAATTGTAAGAGAGAAATAGAAATTAAAAACGGTGAAATTACCGTTACGTAACTACACCAGGGGAAACCTAACGAGAATTAATAAAGAACTCTTATTTACACCCTTTACTTTAATGACTCAGTTTTATATGTGTGTAAACACTCTAATCTACGTACATACACGAGTCAGTGAGTCAACATAGACTGAGAGACACCGGGGTACCTAACATCGGGTACTCCAAAGAGATTGGTACCTTAGAAGGTCCCTTCTTATGACCTCACCCCACGGTAAAGGATGAGGGTCCCCAGAAGGACTAGGTCCTTAGAGGACGTAACCGCCCGTCTAAGAAATGGTGATCGTGGTGGACCCTTCGGGATTTCTAATCTATCGATAACAGTTTAACGGACGGTTTTATTATATGCCCACACGTAAGGACGTCATGGACTCACAGATTCTCAAGTGATATATCTCTCATTTATTTACCCTTTTATAGTCGAATTAATTATTAAAGTTTTACACCTAATTTTGTCCTTCGAACCGTTTCTAGTTAATAAAAAGAAAATTACATAGTCAGGTCTACAGAAACGGTTTGAAGAACAAAATTAAATTTAAAAATTTAATAATTACCCCGACTACAAAAAGGTATTCTAAAAACCGGTATTTGTAAAAAGGAAACAATTAACGAAAAAACACGTGAACCGGGTAAAGGATTACTCAACAAGTAAAGGGGGAGATAAAAACATTGTCGAGAAGTGTATCACTCCTATAAGCAGGGAACTGACAGAGTATATAATGTCTATAAAAATGGTGAAACGGTAATCGAAAAAATTTTTTTTATACTTTGTGAAGTACTTCAGCACACAGTAGGAACGTGTCCCCGGTGCGATTAGAAGAAACATAACAAGGTTAAAATCATATACACGACGATTTCACTCGTGTCGAAAATTTAAAACAAACATAACTACAGAAATTATAAGAACTAATGTTTCCTTATATAGTAGAGACATGTAGAGATTACTAGTGTTAATATGGTCCAATTTTTTTAAGTTAGATGGTAGTGTAGGTGTTTTGTCTTCTTAAAATGAAAAGAGGGGTCTTTATTGGTGTAAATTATTAAACAATTACTGAAAGGTTTGGGAAAGATACGTAAAGACAATACCAAACAAAACTACACATCTCCAAACAAACCAACCAAGAATCAATGAATAAAAACCGACACGACGTAGAAGTGACGACGCACCCAGAAAGTGATCAACACCGTTCGTCTCCGATGACGCATCAAAGTCGCTCGACCGAAGAATAACACTGTCGAGGGGAACAACGGTCTCGTGTCCGAGATCCCGGGTGTCCGAAGTCGCCCTAGTTTGGACTCGGAGGGCGTAACCGTCCGTCTAAGAAGTGGTGACTCGGTGGTCCCTTCGGAACACGACTACATATCTTCAAAAGTTGAGACTAATCAATAAGTGAAGGACTTTGAACTAATTCTGCAATAGATTAGATACTGAAACAGTATAATCTTTGTGGAAAGACTAATGTTTCATACGTGTTTGTAAGTGGGTATAAAAGAGGGTTACACAAATACCAAAGTGTATACATAGAAACTACTTAGACATTGTATGAAACGAAAAAAGGTTTATGTACCTGTACTACTCATGAAATTTTTTCTTTTTTTTTCGTGTAGGTCCTTATTTCCCTTTACATGTTTCAATTCTTAAGCGTTTCAACGAGTTCTTTATCCTCATACCATATCGACATCATGTCTTCTGACCATACCCTTTTTATCTTCTATGGTGACCTTCTCATCCATTAAATTCTAGTTCCTTCTTAAACTCTGACTTCCGTTCCTCCGGTCCTCCTTCAGACTTTCTGACCCCCTGTCCTTCATAGATTGGACTCGGTAGGAATCTCGTTACACTCGTCCACACGGCTCCGTCCCTCTACACTCTACCGATCGCGTCTCCCAGTCCACGGGTATTGATTCTACATTTGATCTAGCCTCTATCACCCCTGTCTCTCCTCCACTATCAACAATCTATGGGCTTTCTCAGGTGTCCTGAACTGTCCACCGACTTATATTTCTTCCCTCAGGTGACACACCAGTACTCCTGTTTCTAACGAGTAGCAAACCTACCTCAACAAGACGAGACGTGTCGAGAAGAGAGAGACAAAAGAGTTCATCCAACTTCTCCAAAAGGGAAGAAGTAAAATGTCTACCCTTTTAGTTCCTACCCGTCCTGTCCTGAACGGGGTCTCTCAGTCCGGGGAACACCGGGCTAGACCCACCTTTACGTCCGTCGGTCCGAGACCTCGAGACAATAAAGAGTGACTTATACCCGATTGAGTGAAGTGGACACACGTGTCCACCCCCGCCACCCCACCCACTACTCCCACGTTCGCGGACACACAGGTACACGAGGTACCCGTACACCATCTCCTCACATTGTGTGCGTGGTCGACCCAAAGAGAGGGTCCTCGACCACTGTCCGTGGTCACGAGGGACCTACCGAAGGAGAAGGGTTTATTTGTAAGTATACTGTGTTACAGACTTTCGAGTCTTCTAAAGGACAGAGGTAACCCGGTTTAGGGACGGACGACGTTCGGACCTCGGTAATCTTGATAGAGGCCGGGAGATGTAGGGAGGTGGGATTCAGAGGTCGAGGTCGTGAGTACTTTGCGGTACTCGAGTGATACGGACCGGACGAACCGTGGTTGATGTACTTCTCCGACCTGTCAGAAGACGGTTTCTTTTGGGTCACCGACCCGGTCGTTGGACCTGAAAGAGGTTGTCCGACCAAGTCGGTGTGATGTGTAGTTCCAAGGTAGGGGAGGGTTCGTAGACGATGAGGGTAGTCCCGGGGTTAGATTCCTTTGACTTATCCGGGGTGGAAATGGATTTTCCCTCAGTACAAAGGGTCCCCGATAATGGAAGAGAGGGTCAACGTCTCATTCGGTCGTTGTCACGTGTCTCACTTTCCTCCGGACCGCCAGAAATTGGTTGTCATTAGATAAGTAAGAAACTCCGGGTCAACTAAACAGTAAGTGAGTCACTGAAGAGTGGGTTTAAAGTAGGTTTTCGCGATTAATTAACGAGGAAACCCGGATCTGTCGTATAATTTTTCGTCTCTGTAGTGAAACAGTTGTTTCCAGACAGATCAGTTCCGATACTAAAAAGGTCACTAGTACATATCTACACTCTCAACCTGACACTTCTTTCGACTCGTGGTTTCTTAACTACGAAAACTTGACACCACAACCTCTTCTGAGAACTCTCAGGGAACCTGACGCTCCTCTAGGTTGATCAGGTAGGATTTCCTCTAGTCAGGACCCACAAGTAACCTTCCTAACTACGACTTCGACATTGAGGTTATGAAACCGGTGGAGTGTGCTTCTCGACTGAGTAAACTTTTCTGGGACTACGACCCTTCCTAACTCCCGTCCTCCTCTTCCCCTGCTGTCTCCTACCCTACCAACCTACCGTAGTGGCTGAGTTACCTGTACCCAAATCCACCTGAGACCCTTAACCACTACCTGTCCCTCCGGACCGCACGATGTCGAGTACCCCAATGTTTCTTAGTCTGTACTGACTCGCTGACTTGACTTGACTTGACTTGGCCCGAGGGTATCGTTCACACACACCACAATAATATCGGAAGCAACGGAACCTTCGTTTATCCAAGGTAGAAAACACGGTCAAGACTAAGTACCCATCACTAATGGACTACCGACACAGTTCTTCCTACGACTCCGGTATACGTTTGGTTGTCCTTTGAATGGTATGGAGAAATCCTTTCCGTCCACGTCACCCACCGTCAGTCCATGGTACGTTGATACAGACGGTTGGTTCTGACGGTGTGACGTAACGGGAGGTAGGGGTGTTACCAGAGGTTAGTGGTAGACTCGTCAAACCCCTGTCCTGATGTAAACGAGTAGAAACATAGAGGTCACGGATCGTGGTACGGACCGAGAATCGTCCACCAGTTCTTTATAAAACGACTCACTTATCAACCAAACTTCAAAGGTATTAGAAGGGTATCTCACTTCTTCTACTACTTGGGTGAGACCGACATCTGTTCGTCCTTAATCCATTGGAACTGGGAGGGAGACCGAGTGCCCATCCGGTGGGGAAGAGACCTGTAAACTCACAGAGGTCATTAGAATGTCCTTAGAATAACAGTAGTACGGGTTATTCCGGAACAGGGGTCAGAAGTGTAATTATTGAAGTTCAATGAAATTATGTGTCACATGGCTCGTCCAACCGAGGGTGTCCGTAAATCATTAAGGACTAGTTTACTTAATTACATAGAAGATGACAGATGGACGATGAAGAAGACAAACGTCCTTTCACGTGGTGGGTGACAAGTAAAATTGTAGACCATCGTTTACTTAGTGGTCAAATGTATCAACGTGAAACAACGGAGAATAGTTCGCCACTGACAGAATTAACTCAAATACTTATCATTGGCTTAGTATCTTAAAATTTAACCTTACGTGGTTTGTAAAAGTTCGAATAAGATTTCGACTTCTTTGAATCTTCGATTAATAACTGTCTCAACGATAGGGGAGAGTAGTGAAGTGAAAAGTAAGTAAGTGAGTTACTAAAAAAGTCTCACTTGTAAATTGTTCTTTGTACATAATATTCATCAAAAACGTTCTTGTGTCTCGTTTGATATGAAGGATTACAAAACTATAGAGTAAACATAAAGACACTAGAAAGTCTGTTTTGGTTTACATACATGAAAAACACACGTTTACAAACCTTGAGGAAATAAACATTATCTTTTTTTTTTGATCTTTTTTTTACAGGGAGTTGTACACTTTCTTATTCGTTTACAGACATATAGGTACGTTACTTTATGATGGGACGTTGATTTTCCTTGTATACTGACTTTGTACGCTGTTTTATCTACTTAGAGTGTTTGGAAGACGACTCACTTTCTCCGCCCTTCGTTTTCCCACGTACGATGTAGTAAGGGAAATATACGTTAAAATCTTTTTTGTCTGATATCACTTTCCTTCGTCCGGTCACTAATGGATCTCAATCCCCATGATCTATCGTTCTTAATTATATTAAGATATCATTGATTGTCGTACGAGATCCATTTTGATGTCTATTTGTCTATTTATTTTATCTGTTCTTTCTCAAGATGTGTGGGTAATTGAGCGAAATCCCGTCTCCGTGACGATGATAATGACGAGTTACCACCTTTCTATTGCGATCCGGTTCGCCTAAAGGTATACGTTTTTGATTGGAACTGGAGATCGAGTGTAGTATATGTTTGATGGAGTGTAGTGTGTGTTTGTAATTAAGATCTCTTTTTATATTTTCAAAAAAGTAATATAAGTTCCTCTGTTTAAAAAGAATTATTTTGTGTTTTTTGTGATTGGTTTTTTCCTACGTAACTATTTAAAATGAAGTGACTCGGTTCTTATAGAAAAGTAGTTTTCTATTCTATTTTATCTCACTTTCCTAACCGGTTTAACCCTCTTCTATACATATATAAGACTGATTATAGGTCTTGTATATTTTTCGAGGTAATAGTCATACTTTTTCAATCTGTTCGGTTAAAAAATTTTTTATTACTTGTACGTCTTATCTGTATCTCTTTCCACGAGAGCTATAGTAATACTTAGTCTCGATATGTAGATGTGAAACGGGGAGGGTTGTCTTTACTGATTTTAAATTTCATGACTATTATGACAATCACTCTTACACTTCGTTGAAGTTGAGTGTGTGACTACCGTCTTGACATCTAGACTACGATGGTGAAACCTTATATGAAACCGAGACTGTTACGTGTAGGAACATTTTAAGACAGTTCCTCATGTGAACTTTAAACACGTAAAAGGGTAGATATTTAATGTAGAGTTATTTGTTCTTTTTGGTATTTTTACTTTCTACTCTGTTATCCTCTTTAAGTTTGTGTTTTACATATAGACCGGTATACTTCCTTAATCATGATTAAGACATCCGCACTCTTATCGTAACATCAGTACATCTGTTTTGATTGAAATTTGCAACCATTTTAATCGTCCTGGTAGGTGGTCCAAGTGAGGTTTAAGGAGGTGATTGGCATGTGTCGGGAAATCATTCTTTAAATGGTTGTTAGATTATGCACAGAATTGGTTCATAGTGGTCAACACGTTTTCTCCATCTTTTGTGTCGGGTACGGGAGGTCCATGAAAAGAGAGGTTGATAGATCTCGAAATTTTCAGAGACATCCAACAGTTCCCCGAAGGGTCCACCGAGTCACCATTTCTTGGACGGACGGTCACGTCCTCTATATTCTCTGGGTCCAAGCTAGGGACCCAGTCCTTCTATGGAACCTCCTCCCGTGCCGTTGGGTGAGCTCATGAGGACGGACCTCGCGGGACACCTGCCCGATGTCAGGTAGTCCAGTGTTTCTTGACCTGTGTTGACTTCACTGGTACGTGTGTATGTGTATACACACACACACATATTGCTCTTTATATCGAATGCATGTGTAAACACGAAGGGACCACCGAGTCTACCATTTCGCAGACGGATGTTACATCCTCTGGGCTCAACCTAGGGACCCAACCCTTCTAGGAGACCTCTTCCTTTACCGTGGGGTGAGGTCATAAGAACGGACCTTTTAGGGTACCTGCCTCCTCGGACCATCCGATGTTAGATACCCCAGCGTTTCTCAGCCTGTGCTGACTCGCTGAAGTGGAGTGGAAGTGGAGTGAATAAACATTTGTTTTTTGTGAGTTATATTGGGGTACGGAAGAAGTCGTAAGGACCCGAGTCCTTGTTTCGGGACAGTTCTGAGTCCCAAATGACTCAAAACACCCCACACTGGTGTGACTTACCGGAATCCTTCGTATCTAAGACTCAGGAAGGTATATTAAAGCCTTCATGAAGACACAGGTAAAAATGACGTTTGACAACCGATAGCAAAGTAAAACGAACAGAAGGACGAAACGCGACAAAAATAGACCTCGAGAAGCTCTTTCGGTGAGACCCATTTGGGAACCGGTGACAAAGGGAGGTCGGAAAGAGACGGAGAAAAGGAAATCGTATCCAGTAAATGACCTAGGAGGACTTCTGGTCGTAATACCCGTAACCTACACACGTCGACAAGTATTGTCTAGACTGAACCAAGTTACAAGACGACATCGTCAGGACTGTGAGAATCATTGAAACAGAAACTTGAACACACAATATTCAATTGTAGGTTACCCCACTACCTCTGACCCGTACTCTCCCCTCTATACCATTCATACACACGAGACGAGGAACGAGGGTAAATGCACATCACAATTAACCTGGGTGACACGTCGAGGTACTGTGCGAGTCGAACGGGAGAGAAACACAGACCGACTTGAGGGTCCATAGCGTCCGGGTGTCCTTAAGACACGAGTGTACGGTACAGACGTGTCGATAGTATCGGGACTCTCCGGTGAGAAAGGTAAGCTCGGTCTTGAACGAGGTTTATGTCTTTCTGTTGTTACCGTTAAGATTCTTTGTGTTTACTAGTTTCTTGGTCAGTATAGGTAAACAAAAAAGTGCAACGTAGAGACATAATCAGTTGGTTAAGACGACTTTTGCTACTGTATATTTCTTTTCTTTTTCTCCGTTGGGGTTAAGGAAAGGGAAATTCAGGAAGGAATTTCCTGAATTTCCTGAATTTCCTGACTGCTCAAGTCAGCACAGGTTGAGAAAACGTTGGGGTACCTGACATCAAGTGGTTCGAGGAGACGGGTACCCCTAAGAGGTCCGTTCTTATGACCGTACCCAACGGTACAGGAAGAGGTCCCCTAGAAGGGTTGGATCCCTATCTTGGGTCCAGACGTAACGTCCGTCTAAGAAATGACAGACTCGGTGGTCCCTTCTGTTTCTTATGACCTCATGCATCGGATAGGGAGGAGGTCCCCTAGAAAGGTTGGGTCCTTAACTTGGCCCGAGAAGACGTGACGTCCGTCTACAAAATGTTCGACTTGATGGTCCCTTCGGGGGTTTCCGAAAATATAAATACAAATTTTGACCGAAACACATAAGTGTTATCGGTTTTCCACCTCTATTGGGTACACAGATTGGGTACAAGTGGGTACCTACTCACTCCTTGGGTCTCTACAATTTGAGTATCTGTCTCCCATCTCGCCATAACGGTCCTAGACCCTCCTCTCGTCTCACTCCTCCATTACAAGTCCCCATGTCTCAGAGTCGAAACGTTCTACTTTCTACAAGTGTCACCTACCACCACAACCGACATGTTGTGACACTTACAGGACTTCCGGTGACTTGACACGTGAATTTACCAATTTTACCACAATGCAATACATATAAACTGGGGTTAATTTTCTACTGTTCACTCGTTTACTCATTTTTGACCGTGTTATATTTCTACTCATCGTTTTCAGTATGATTAGTGAATTTACACAAAGTAAAGAGAATACTACTGTGCTTGATCGTTTAAGTTTTTATTTTTCTTAACTCTCTCTCGTGTCTTCTTTCCTTTTTCGAAACGTAAAACCAGGGAAATTGACGTAAGCGTAAAACGTGACCCGGGACGTCTCATCCTGGACCAGGACAGGAGTCGGAGGATAGCAGTCGAGTCGGGGGTGCGGGACCAAGGAAGGAGACGTGGATATAACGGGTGAACTCTCTTTGTCAGAGAGGAAAGGGAGAAAAAGAGTTTTAATAAAGAAATAAACCGACGCGACCCAGAATCAACGTCGTGCACCCTAGATCAAGGGACTGGTTTCTACCTTGGACCCGGGGGACGCAGCCCTCGAGTCTCAGAATCGGTGGTGTGGTGGTCCCTGCAAGGAGGGAAAGGGAGAATAAAGAGAAGGTAAGAGTAAGAGAGAGGGAGGACGGGAAGGAAAAAATTGGTTCCCGTTCTCTCAACGATAGGGTAGAGAGGTGAATAAAAGGAACTGGATAAGTGGAGGAAGGAGCGGGGGGAGTAGGAAGTGACTCGGACCGGGTCGTAGGAACCAGAGACACCTATTGGGTGAGGGAGGTGAACGTTGTTGGGGGAAGAGGAGAACGTAGGACTTCGGCTTCGGGAAACAGGACCTCGGGGGGTCTGGTGAAGGAGACAGGAGGACGGAGGAGGGTCGAAGTCAGTGGGGACACTCTAGGGTAGGTGAACCTCGGTTGGGAACAAGAAGAGGCCTGAGGGGATCTAAGTTTGTCCCAGTAGGTCTTTGTGAAAGGAAATTTTTCTCGTCTACTCGTTGGGTTTACAGGTAGTTATCTGCTTACCTATTTGTGTTACAACAGACATGTATGTTACCTTAATAATAGGCCGACAATTCGCCTTCCTTTAAGACTGGGTACGACGTCGTTCCTACTTGGGACTTCCGGAATACGTTTCACTTCATACAGTCTGTGTTTTCCTGGTCACGATATATTAAGGTGACTATATTCCAAGGATCTCGTCCGTTCAGGTAGGGTTGTCTTTCGTCTTGACACCAACGGTCCCTGATACCCCGCCCTCTTTACTTAATAAAAAACCAAGGTCTGTACCTACACCGTTCATGTCTGTTGTACCACTTCCATGAATTATGGTGACTTAACATATGAAATTTTACTAATTTTGTCATTTTAAATACAATCTATATAAAATTGGTGTTAAGATTTTCTTTCCTGTCCATTCTTACGGTTAGACACCGGGACAGAGAAATGGTAAAGGGAAGAGGTGGATCTCCATACACACAGGACCCCTTTTCCTTTCTACTAAATACGGAAGTCAAGTTCTGACCTGTCCTTTTTTCTGTCTCGTTTACTTCCGCTCCTACACCACAGTAAATATTTCGAATACCACGGTCAACTTCCCAACAAAAGTCTCTTAGTGAACTCCCGAGAGACTACTACCGTCTTATCTCGACCTCTAAGTCCTTCCCCTTTACTGAGTGGCCCAGGAGGGTCCAGTACCCACCGTTCCCGTCGCGACGTCAGCCCCGTCGGGCCGAGGGTCAGGTCCCGAGAGAGGAGAGGTGACTTCGGAGGTACACCAACGTCGGTGCACTTCTGTCGCAGACTCAGTCGTTGATGCGGTTTTGCTTCATCCCTGAGATTCCTTTCATAAGTATCTCCTCGGCACCCGAGTCGAAGGGTCTTGACCTGTCGATGCCCTACTTGTCGATGCTTCACATATTCCGTTCCCCGGGCCTTGTCCTTAGCCCCACCTGTAGTGTCAAGTAGTCTCCTGTGTCGCCGTAGGACCCGGCACAAAGACGTCCCCCGTGGTGACAGCAAACCGAGTCCTGACAAGGACCGTATCACCCTGAAGATCGTAGAGGCTAGGGACGGGAGATTTAAGGTTTTCGCGGGGGACCAGTGACACTAATGTGATACGTGGACTATGTAAAAGTTTACGGTAGCCGTCCCACCCATGGTGAGGATCGATTGAAGTCACCCAGATACAAAATCCGGTACATACGTCCCGTCCCTCCGAAGTACCCGTTCACTGGTCTTGTCAGTGGACCCCGGGAGGTGAGTTTTCCCCCAAATCACGAGGTTCCCATGGTAGAACTTTAAAACTAGGAAGAGGGGAACTTAGACACCCTGAACCCCGAAGACAAGAACACGTGAGGGTGGAGGACGACGGAAGGGTCCTACTCAAGAAGCGGTGGGTGGGGTACTGGGACCGTAGAGTCTGAGACGAGTCAAAGTGGGAGGTGTGAGAGTAGTGAACTGGGGTAGTGTAACCACCCCCTCCTTCTCCCCAGTGCAAGATATAACAGGAGGTGAGGGGTCGTCTCTGGTTCAGTTCGAGTTTCAACTCACGTCCGGGGAACCGGAGAGGTATGTCCTGTTCCGTCACTGGTAGTGACGGGACCCGACCGTTACGGTACCGTGTAAAACCCCACCGAGTCGTTCCCCGTGAGCGAGTGGGAGTTACGTCTATGGGTCGAAGAGAAACCGACAAGAGAAAAATCTCAAACGGGCAGATGGACACCAAACCCGTCCATCTCCGGGTATCCTTCCGTCTGACTAAGGAGTGAGGGTCGACCCTGGGACGTAAAATGTGACTTGGGTGTTCAATATCTTGGTCGAGACGTGTCTGTTATCACAGTCGTCACCTGTGTCTCCCCTACTAAAGTCTTTTACCAAACTACATCTGAGGTACCCAAGGGAGCCCCGAGTCACCATTTCTTAGACGGACGTTTACGTCCTCTGTACTCACGATAGGGACCCAGTCTTTCTAGGGGACCTCTTCTTTTATCGTTGGGTGAAGTCATAAGAACGGACCTCTTGGGGTACCTGACTCCTCGGACCGTCCAGTACCCTAACGTTTTGTCAGTCGGTGCTGAGTCGTTGATTTATTGTTGTTGTTGGTATTCAAAATCACTGACTAATGTACACCTCCCCTTCCCTCCTAAAATTCTGTGTGACAGGGTAAAAATCGGGTCTTTATCTCTTTCTAGTCAAACAAACTTCCTCCATATTTTTTCTCCCCTCTTTATTGTGTAGATAAGACTTTGTATAAATAAAACTCTAATAACATCTCTGTAGGTCTTTCGTAAACCTTCAGTTTTCTTTGTCTAAACACTCAACATACACACACTTACCATAAACTTCAATATCCTTGTTCTCTCTTCCCGGTCCTGTTCTACACCACCGACCTCCTCCCCGTTTCTACGACGTCCCTGTCTTTCACTCTAAGTCTGTCTTTGTGTCCGTGACTTAAGCCAGTGATCTTTCAGTGAATCTTGGAATCTGACGTGACAGGTTATATTAACGGTGATCGGTATTCATCGTTAATTTTAATTCAATACCAAATTGAATTCATTTTACATTTTAGGTCAAGGTGTTCGGTGTGACGTCCAGGAGTCATCGGTGTACACGGGTCCCGAATAGTATGACCTGGTGAGTCTTGTCTTGTAGGAGCGTCTTACGGGACAACCTTCCGTGTCGGAATATCGTCCAAGACCTCGCGCGTCCTCGTCTCCGTTCGAGTATCACCCGTTTTGCACCCCTCTCCACTCCCACTCCCACCAGTCAACCTTACCTCCAAGGACTAGCGGTTCGGGTCTCCGTGACCGAACGGGTCTACGTCGACACTCCACGTGACTCTTGACTTTGGAAGTTTACTCTACGAAGATACCCTTTGGACCACCTCTTTTAACATGAGAGGTCTGAAGAAGTCCGTCTTGTGCCTTAAACCATTCGTAAAGGGAACCCCATCTTTAACTCCTCCACTCAACCGAGTGTCCACTGCATGGACGGGACGACTTCCCCTGTCTTATAGAACCCCACGTCCGCTCCCTCGGCACGCCTCTCTTCGTCTCACGTCTCGTCCCCATTGTCCCCCTCTACCCGTGTCGACCCGTTACACGACCCTGTCAGGAGGGAAATTGGGAGGTGTCGAAGTCCTTTGCAGGTACTTTTGGTGCTTTAGGGCACAGTCACCCCAAGAACTGGTGAATCTATAGTGACCTTCTGGTGCCTCAGTCCAAGATCGGTTCAAGTAAGTCTGGGGGTTCCCCGTGACCGTTTTATCAAATAAGATTTTCTCAAATTCTACGTCGAATAAATCCTACGTCCAAATTGAAAAAGAACTAAAAATTGTACGTAGATGTCTCGTTCGGAATGCAAAATTTTTTATTATTAGTCTACGGATATTTGCATACTTATAGATTTCGTTGTTTTATTTTATAAATAATTTGGACCGAGTCTAGACAGGTAGGAGTACGTGTAGCCTCTATTCTCGGGAGGTTTCCACACTCCTTAGGTCTCGGTGAATATCTGGACCTCTCGAATAGCTCCCCCAAAACTTTCAATGTGGACCCGTAACGGTGGAGAAACTCTACCTTTGAAGTACATTTACCGTGAAAGGAAGACAGACACTGACGTCGGTGGGAGGGGAGGGACGCAGGGATCCCGGGACATGTACATGGATGAGCCAGGGGACGTCTCGTAGACTCGGTTCTACCAGACCGCCCACACTACTCGCACCTCCCGAAGTCTCTGTAGAGTTGGACCGACTCCGGACGTCCGACCAGGTTCGCCACGGTCCTGACCTGTAAGGTCTGTGGGACCCGAGTGGTTAAGGTGGGAAGGACCGACTGTCCCTACAGAGTGGACGAAGTCCGAACGAACCGAGATTTAGTTGTAGGTTGCGATGGTGGGGACCGGAGGTCCGACCGGTCGCGGGCTCAAAAGGCCCCGAAAGCGCGTCCGCGTCACGACCCGTGGGTCCCCCGAGAGTTAATGTGTGCGAACAACTTACTGGCGATGTTTCACGACGCCCAGAACCCTTCTAAAGAACGGAAGTGTTTGAAGTGTCTAGTCAAAAGGGGGAGAGTGGACGAATAGGAAGCCCAAGAGTCAGGAAACAATTGGACTTATTTGCACTCAGAACGGAGGAGTTCAGTGAACGACGGACCTCTCAAGTAAAAGCTTCGTTTAATCGTTGTAAACACAATGTCTAAGAGTGTCGCCTTCGTCAGCCACCCCGACGGGAGTGAGAGGCCTATGAGTCTTAGGGTGTAGGACGCGTACTTCACGGGACGCTCGTGGAACCCAAAAGTGGGCTCCCGAAGAAGAACCGGGCTCAGGGTTCCTCCAGGCCGGGTCGCCCAGGGCGGGTCCTCCTCGGGACCTCCTACCCTCGACCCCCTATTCTTGAGACCGAAGAAGAACGGAGACTCCCCGGGACCCCTTCGACTAAACAGACGATGCAAAGGAGCCACTGTGACTTGGGGAAAGTCAGAGGGCTTTAGGTGGAAAGAGGACAGGAAAAAATAAATAAGAAATAACTTCCTATTAGCGAATGTCTTGAAACGACCAAAGACAGTTTGGAGTTGTACTTAGTCGGTGTCCAGAGCAGACGAGCGGGGCAGGGTGACGGGGTGAGAGGGTCGTCCCGAAGGACCCTGGTAGAGGACTAGTCTTAGAACAGACCCGTAGACGCAGGTCGTTTTGGGTTTCTGTTTGAAGAAAATCTATGACGAAAAGACTTTAACAAGCAACACCTAAAAAAAAATTAGCGAAAATACAACACTTAATATTATGTACATTTACGTGTCTATAACGTATATATCCAGCTATTTAATAGTGTTTCACTTATGGTAGGTCTACCTCTTTATTTTGTAACGGTCACGGGGTCTCCGGGGGAGAACGACTGAGGGGAGGGGTGAGTAGGAGGAAGGGATCGGTCAGAGGACCGAAGATTGTGGTATCTACTGAAGTGGTCGAAAACTTCAAATACAGTTACGTGATTAAGGTATATATAAGAAGGTTCAAGTCGAAGTTATATATAAGTTTCATCTTGAAGTATGTAAGCTATATAAAAGACGGTAAGCTGTAGTACCCACACTCCGAGTAGACAGACGACGTACCCCGGCATCAGTAAGTAGACACGACGCAGTGGGAGGCGACATACGAATCTGGTGTTACCTGAATAGACTGTAGACAACTATCAGTGCGCCCCGATAATGGTTAAAAAAAAATTAACGACGGTACTTATGAGAACGTCTACGTGTGTCCTCGTGTCAAGACAACTGACACGTGGTCTTCTCTGAACACCTAATCCCCCGTGAGCACTATCATTCACCTCCTTTTCTGAAAGATTCGTCTTTTCGGAGAGACCTACGAGTATCACACTATGGTGTGTCCGTCGACCCAAGAATGACAAGGGCACAATACTGTCCCGATGTATTCCCTTGGACACAAGTAAAGGACCCCGACGACAACGTTTAATGGTGTCCGTCTTTAAATGGAAACGTGTCAGACCCTGGTCTTCAGTCCTTAGCTCCACAGTCGTCACGGCCAAGGTAGACCTCCGGGACTGACCCATGGGAAGGCAGGAGAGGGGATCGAAGAGCACCGGACGCTGTCGGAGACCGACCGTCTCCGTAGAGAGGTCAGAGACTGAGACAGGAGTGTGACGGACGAAAGGAGCACCCAGAGGAGGGGAAAAGAAGAGAGTATTCCTGTGAACAGTAACTTAGATCTCGGGTGCGATTAGAGTCCACTAGAGTTAATGGAATTAATGTGGATTCTTCTGGGAAAGGGTCTATCTCAGTATAAGTGTCAAAGCCTCACCTGAGTAGAAACCCCTCTTAGTAAGTCGTATTATATCCTGGGTTCTCAAACCTTTGAGGGATTCTTAATTTGAAACTTTAGTCATGTGTTACTTCCTCGATTGAAAAGGTTCCTTAGAGGATCCCATCACCCGTCCTGTAGAAGATTTAGTTTAGTCCTGTTCGTCTCAGACCTTCTTTAAGTAGTTTCAGGAGATGTCACTAGCGAAGTAATCTTAGATATAGTAAAAAGGTAAAACATTTTTCCGTGGTATTTTTATTCACGAAGATCGGTCCCAGTACGAATTCAACAATACCAGATTACTGAACCTACCTACCAACGTTGAGGTACGTAAGGTCGGTCAGGAGGGTTTGTCTTCACCTTCCATCACCTTCCCTCCTGAAGACCCGTAGTTCCCTCTCAGTCCTGTGATTTACTCTCCTCTTTGGGGCTTCCGTCGTCGAAAAAGTGGAACGTGAATAAGACTCCTGAGTAACCCTCGTGTTCAGAGGGTCGACTTCTTTTTGTGTTTGGAGTTTATCCTTTCTCTTAAAGTGAAATGTTTCTTAAAAAAATTCCTTTAGGACGGATTTAGTAAGATACGTTCGAGGGAAATCTTTATCTCCCCCGGGGGTGGTCCGAGGAGAACGGATACCCCAAAGGGTCCGTTCTTGTGACATCACCCAACGGTACAGGAGGAGGTTCCCTAGAAGGGTTGGGTCCCTAGTTTGGACGTAGAGTCCAGAGGACTTAGCCGTTGTCCAAGAACTGGTGAGCACGGTAGACCCTTCGAGAGCGAGGTGGGGTTCGAGACCGTTTGTGGAGAGACAAGAGATAGGGATATCTCAACGGAAAAGGTCTTCCAGTGTATGCATCTAGTATCTCCTACATTGGAGACCTCTGGCCGAAGAGAGTCCTACAGACTCTAAGTGTGCACAACGAAAGTACCGGTGTACCGTAAGGGAACATACCCACACGATGCCAAACGAAATGTAAGTGGCTGACTTCCTATAAACCCAACAAATGTCAAACCCCACTAAAACTTATTTTGACGATGTTTAAAATTTTTCTTTATCTCCCGAGGAAGCATGTAATTTTTGTCGTAAAAAAGGGGGTTATGCCCTAAACAGGTCAAAAAGTCCTGGTAGAAATGACGGTTTTAGGTCCAAAAGACCATGGTTACTTTTACGAGACTACCGAGTCAGGAACGGATGGGATCAGAGTACTCATCAATTTTAGTTGAGATTACTTATCCAACTAGAGTACGAACAGGAGTAGATTTCTTCTCGTCTCCATACTTTGTTCGGCGTAGGACAGACTACCGAGGACCTAGGTGAGAAGGAGGGTACAGAGGTAGAAAACTTGTCTTAATTGATTAAGTTTTCATCATCCTCCAAAAACCCCCTTCCTAAAAGGAATTTAAATCTTAAATAGGTCCTTCTTTAGGATAACAAGAACGTGTTCTTACCACCAACAAACAAGTCAAGACTTTAAACGAACTTCGATTTCTTGACATGTTTTTTCTAGAAGTGCTGGGCCTATTAGTGTTACCACACTAGTGAGTAGACCTCGGTCTGTAGGACTTTACGCTTCAGTTCACCCGGAATCCTTCGTAGTGATGTTTGTTTCGATCACCTCCACTAGCGTGAGGTCAACTCGACAAAGTTTAGGACTTTCTACTACCACAGTTTCACGACTTGAGTTATACGGTCGTTTAAACCTTTTGAGTCGTCACCGGTTTCCTGACCTTTTCCAGTCAAAAGTAAGGTTAAGGTTTCCTTCCGTTACGGTTTCTTACGAGTTCGATAGTGTGTTGACGTGAGTAGAGTGTACGATCATTTCATTACGAGTTTTAAGAGGTTCGGTCCAAAGTCGTTATGTACTTGACACTTGAAGGTCTACAAGTTCGACCAAAATCTTTTCCGTCTCCTTGGTCTCTAGTTTAACGGTTGTAGGCGACCTAGTACCTTTTTCGTTCTCTCAAGGTCTTTTTGTAGATAAAGACGAAAGAACTGATACGATTTCGGAAACTGACACACCTAGTGTTATTTGACACCTTTTAAGACTTTCTCTACCCTTATGGTCTGGTGGACTAGACGGAGAACTCTTTAGACATACGTCTAGCTCTTCGTTGTCAATCTTGACCTGTACCTTGTTGTCTGACCAAGGTTTATCCTTTTCCTCATGCAGTTCCGACATATAACAGTGGGACGAATAAATTGAAGATACGTCTCATGTAGTACTCTTTGCGACCTGACCTTCTTCGTGTTCGACCTTAGTTCTAACGGCCCTCTTTATAGTTAGTGGAGTATATACGTCTACTGTGGTGGGAATACCGTCTTTCGCTTCTCCTTGATTTTTCGGAGAACCACTTTCACTTTCACCTCTCACTTTTTCAACCGAATTTCGAGTTGTAAGTCTTTTGCTTCTAGTACCGTAGACCAGGGTAGTGAAGTACTCTTTATCTACCCCTTTGTCACCTTTGTCACAGTCTGAAATAAAACCCCCCGAGATTTTAGTGACGACTACCACTAACGTCGGTACTTTAATTTTCTGCGAATGAGGAACCTTCCTTTCAATACTGGTTGGATCTATCGGATAAGGTTTCGTCTCTGTAATGAAACGGCTGATTCCAGGCAGATGAGTTCCGATACTAAAAAGGTCACCAGGACATACCTACACTCTCAACCTGACACTTCTTCCAACTCACGGCTTCTTAACTACCCAAACTTGACACCACGACCTCTTCTGAGAACGCTGAGGGAACCTGACGTTCCTCTAGGTTGGTCAGGTAAGACTTCCTCTAGTTGGGACCCTAAAGAAACCTTCCTTACTACGATTTCGACTTTGAGGTCATGAAACCGGTGGGGAGTACACTTCTCAACTGAGTAACCTTTTCTGAGACTACGACCCTCCCTAACCCCCGTCCTTCTCTTCCCCTGCTGGCTCCTACTCTACCGACCTACCGTAGTGACTGAGTTACCTGGACTCAGACTCACTTGAGGTCCTCGACCACTACCTGGCCCTCCGGACCACACGACGCTAAGTACCCCGTGTTTCTCAGCCTGTACTGACTCACTGACTTGACTTGACTTTCGTGTTCCAGAGGTCCGTCTGGCTAAGTGGTCGTTATTACGTTATTGGTCCTTATTATCGTCCACCTTACGACCACGAGACTCAGGTGACCGGGGACCTTCGAAGGTAAGTGTGGGTCACCACAATGTTGCTGGGTCTTAGTAAATATGGACGTCGTCCGGACAGGGTGAACGAAAGGGAGAGAGAAGGGGTACGAGTGGAGACGTAACCGGGGGTTCCACACAGGGACGGTCGGGGGACGGGGTGACTCACTTCGACCATGTCTCGTACGGATGACGTCTATGCGATACGACAGAGGACCGACACTACACCGCCCTTCCTGTCTCCTCTAGTCCGCTTCGGTTGATTGATCCCCAGGAACTCTTTCAGGGAAGTGGAGAGGTGTAAGCTCACGAGGTAGAGAACCCTTAGTGAGGAACCTCGACGTCCCTACTCGGGACGTCCGTCTGACGGACTGAAAGTTTAAGACTGAGGGACTGAATGTTCGAGACACTGGAACCCGTTTTCCGAATTGTAGAGACTTGACATTAGACCCGTATTATGTTACGGATGAAGGATCCAACTTCTACTTGACTTAATTATGTCCACTCCACACGTCTCGTCACGGACGCTATGTCATTCTCGAGTCATTTGCAACCGACAATGTAGTGCACACTCTGAGTGTACTTTACGACCCACACCATCTTGAAACTCACCATGTCTCAGTCTCCCTACTCTTCGTTCGTGCGCCGATAAAAGGATCACGAGTGTTGGGGATATAAATACCAGAGAGTAAAGAATCGGAAAAGTTAAGGAAAGAAAGTCTTTATGGGTTTCGACGCATACTCTGCTCCCTTCGTGTACGACAAAAGATTTCCTGACCGCACGACCCAGTGCCTGGCGGAGAACCCGACCCTAGACTTGTGGAGTAAAGACTGAGTATCAATGTCGGGAAAAACTTGATCTTCTAGGTTTTCAAGAAAGGACTTAGAGATCGAGTGGTCGTTGAATTAGAACTTATATGACGAACCGAAGGAGTCCCCTAGATATTTTTGAGGGGACAGAGGAAACCCCTTGTAATACTCCAAGTTTTCCCTTCACGAAACGTTTGACCTTTCACGGGGGGGAGTTGATGTGCTTGTATCGACTAAGCACCTCCTCTCCTTTCCAGTCCCTTTGAAACTCCTACACCAGTAGGAAGATAGATTGGGGACGAGGGTCACAGCGGACGTTCCTGGACCGACCCTGGAAGTAACTCGACCCTGGAGTCACGAGTTATTTTCCGAACAATCCTAGTAAACTCAACCCCTCCCTCTCCCTTCATAGTTGTTGGGAACACCCAAAGGTCGGGACTCCCGGACTGTAGAGAGTCGTCACACACCCGGTGATCCTCGGACGGTTTGTGCAGTGGGCACTTTAGTGTCCCGGTGGTCCTTCCGCCACACCCCACCCCAGTCGTCCTTACATGATTAAAACAGTTAACGTGCTACGGTAGTACGTGTGTGGGTACCCGTCGTCACTCCTTCGTCTCCTCCCCTACCCTTTCAGCTGTCGAAGTACACTCACTTTAACGTCCAGGACGGTCTACCGAGTGTCCGGACCCCGACCGGGACTCGTTTTACGTCCTCCTTTCAAACAAAAGTGACAACAGTGAGGGAGGTAAAGGAGTAGAAGAGGTAAGGGCGGGGGAGGGTGGGGGTTTGTGTGTGTGTAGGGTGGGGCTGTGGACAGGGCCCTGCACAGGGTGAGAGGTAGACCTTCGGGTGGACGGACAGGGTGTCCCTTCGACACTGGACTCGGAATAGAACGAGGGACTGGATACCGAGAGGTAGAGGGTGGTTGGAGGGAGACCGAGGTGTTAGGTAGACAGGGTGCGAACGACCAGATTGAAGTAGGCGAGAGTGTAATTGTGATCAAACTTGAGGTGAAACCTAATAGTACAAGACTCGGGTCTACACGGAGGGTTACTCTTCCGTCAAAGGTACTTCAACCTCTGGAACAGACTAGGAGAAAAGTCAAGTGAGTCTCGGGACGTCACAACCCTGGTGTGTTCCACGAAGTACTTGTAAGTCCTTACACGACCCGAAAAATGGTCAAGGTACTTGGAGAACATACCCGTCGGTGTCTGAGATTCACAGGTACTCTCAACTCACCCCAGTCCTCCTGAAATTTTGGGACTCCTACCTCCCTTACTCCAGGAATTTCCTTGATGATCGATCTGGGAAGAAGGGAGTACGTCACAGTACCCTGACATCACAAGGTACTTTTTTTTTTTTTTTTTTTCCGACGAAGTTGAACCCACTTTTTACATAGTCTTGAGAGACAGAATAAAATGTCATGAAGGTAATCAGTGTTTACTAGAGGTTGAATTTTTCCTTTTCCTTTCCTTCTTCTCTGCTGTTCGGGTCTATTAAAGGGTATATAAAAAAGTTTTGAACCTTCTATTAAGAAAACTTATGTGAGTCTCGTGTCTTTTTTCATTTGGTTGATTGGGTAGCATACTCTAATTATACTAAGAGTAACGTTTTCGTTTGATTCCATATGTCCAGTACTTTTCATTTTTTAGTCTAAGTGTAGTATTTGAACCTACTTATGTCGTCAGGATTTAATTGATTAATTGTTTAACTTCTCTCGGTACATGTTTCTTTTGACTTAGCATTAGTTCATCCTAAATTATATCCTTATATTCCTACCAAATTTTCGAGTCTTTTAGTAAAAATAACTTCATATTATCAAAGACGACATGTTAATTCATGTTAATTCACTTAGTCGAAATCCATATGTATCTAAGGGAGGAAGAACCTGGAGGGTGGGTAGATCCAGTAGTGTCTCGTGGATTGACTCGAAGACCACGAAACATCGATCGATATTTCGTGACTTTTAGAAAATTACATAATGTGACATAATTGATTAATATCCTCTTTTAACTATACGAGTGCAGTTACGACTTTTTGGTAATTCATTTGTAATTTATATGAAGTTGTCCGTAAGTACTATTTCTTCATAACCGTTTGGTCTTTACTATCTCTTGAAATAATTGCCCTGTTTATCTGACATAGTTTAATAATCCTATTTTTCACGTCCTTTGAAAGTACATTCTTGTTGTATTTTAATTACGTAAAGATATTTAGTCATTATCTGTTAATCTTTTACATCACTTCTTTTTGTCGAGTAAGTAATCTCGTTATGTCAAATCCTCCTTGTATTCTGATTTAAACTATCTTCTTTTTACTGGTTCTAGAAGTGTTTCTTTAAATGTTTAGAGTCACCAATAGACAGTGACCTTGGTCGGTGGAATTTTGAGTCTGAGGATTTTGTTATTGTAAAATAAACGACAACTGAGATCTCCAGACGTCAGACCAGATCCGAATCGGTCCCGTCAAAGAAACGACCAGAGTGGATCCCAGAGAGTATAGTCGTAGAGTCACCGAGTACTATATTGAACCGGAGTGAGTTCACAGACCACCCGACCGTGGTCACAACAGATCCGGTGGAAAGACGTCGGTGTACCGTCCCCTTCTCAAGGTTCTTCCATTCTCGTCTTGACTTTCTGTAGAACTCACTCTACGTCTGTGACTTCTGTACGTTATTGTGGAGGTGACACAAAGAGACTATTTACGTTTCGAATTCCGGTCTGGTCTAAGTTCCGTATCTTTTGACTGTTGTAATGGGATATTTCCCAACACCTAGGATCCTACCCTTGTCCATTGAGGGGACTGTTCGTTGGTCGGTGTGTTCAGAGATGACTTACATTTTCGACTCCACTTATTTCCCTTTTCATACGGAATAAGTATGTTTACCCTTCTAAATCTTAAAAAATTTTTTTTTAGATTAAGACGGATTTCATTAGATATTTCAAAATTAACGGTATTTTTAAGGTTCCAGCAAAAGTAAAACAACAACAACACACTTCGAACTACTACACCGGGATTTTACGTAACCTTTCTCACTTTCTTATTCTTTCTCCAAATAATTCTCTCCTGAGTTATCATATAGTGCATTTACCCTCAACAAAATTTTCTTTGTACCACCTCCCCTCTCTTAATTTCCATTTCTCTCACCTAACTTGTTTACAAAGTGAAAGTGAAGGAGAGCTTTAGGGTGAGAAGTTTGCTGTCATTTCATTTTTGTTTCTTACTCTCTTGTCTTTTTTTGAGATCTTTTTTTTTTAATACCTTCGATACTTCGTCTACTCTCTCACCCTTCATTGAATCGGTGAGTCATCTAGGTTCGATTGACTCAACATCCGGTCGGTACACCTTTTTGTTCTTCGTTACCCTGTCCTACTATCTCGAGAGGTTTCTGAGTCCTTTCCAACCTTGGTCAATAGAGACCTTTATTGTCACTTCTACCTCGATTTTCTTTATCGACCTTCAGACCCGTTCTGGGTCTAAGGGTCTGAGGGAGGGTCGAGACGTGTCGGTCTGTCACCGGTGGGTAGTACCTTCGGACCTTCAGAGGTTTAAATAAGAGATGTCTCTTAGGTTGTCCTCCGCCAAAGGGACTACCCCGTCACAACTCCCGTCTTAAAGGATGATTTTCGACCTTATAGTCGTTCATACACAAGTAACCTCCGCCTCGAAGTCTCAAGATAAAGTTCGGAGAGGGGGTTCTTGGTACCTTCGGTCCGTAAGTGGGATCTCTATCTTTTGTTAAACTAGTCGGGTTCTTCTTTTTGGATTGACTATGGCTTTTAGAGGTTCTCTACCAGATCTAACTAGTAGAGTCCTATTAGAGTTGAGTGTATGGGTCTCGAACGTTAGTCCAAAGATAGGGATATTCTTGTGTTTCTGTGCACTTCTTTTTGGTGATCGTATTTTCTGTCTCCGGATCTACTTGTTTACCCCCTCTTTGTTTAAATTCTTCGTTTTGACTAGACTCTCCTTCTTTTGAGTTTTTACACAATGTTAATTATTTGAGGCTCTATACTCTTCTATAAAATTGGTATCTTGTTCCTCCCTAATAATCCTTTTCCTTACTTCTTGTTTTTAATCACGAGGACTCTTACTTTTTATAGTATAATCTTTACTTTTTTTCCAGGTATTTTCCTATCTTCCGTTTCGACTCCTTTCTCCTGTTTCCTTTATCCTACCTTTTATCCTTTCTCTTCATTTAATCTTCTGATTAGGTCCTCTAAACTATGTATGTGTTATCCTCGAGGTCATTTCGTACCGCCTCTCCTCAGTGTCAACTATCTCCCTCTTCCCTCTCCCCTTCCTTCCTTCCTTTTAGACTCTTCTCTCCTTTCTTCTTTTGGAGGGTCTTGACTTCCTGTCCTCAAGTGTCTAAATTGCTTGGATGGTTCGTGGGGTCCGAGGGGACCGCCGAGTCTCCCATTTCGTAGACGGACGTTACGTCCTCTGAACCCAAGTTAGGGACGCAGCCCTTCTAGGGGACCTCTTCCTTTACCGTTGGGTGAGGTCATGAGAACGGACCTTTTAGGGTACCTGTCTCCTCGGACCACCCGATATCAGGTACCCCAGGGCTTCTCAGTCTGTGTTGACTCGCTGAAGTGAAAGTGAAAGTCAAAATGTGGTTTGTGGGTCGTGTTACCTACTTTATAGTCCTACTTTCAAATCTTGCAACGGATGGTTCCTTTTTTTAAGAGGTTCAAATATTTCTAGTCGTTCCGAAACCTGAAAAGTTGTCAGGATGTCCTTCGGACTTCTATAACCACTTATGGAGGTTTTAAGACTTTTTCATGAAGGTTAGATCTTAAAGTATTGGTGGGTTCCACGGTTAGTTGACCCTTCCCCCTTATTTTTATAAAGGTCTGTCAAATGTTATAATTGGAAGGTAGGTGGAGACGGCTTCTTCGATGATCTCCTTACACGGGGGTCTTGGTTCGTTATTTGATTATTATTCCTTCTTTCCCCTGGGTCCCATAGAATGTGATTTCTCTCTCACCTCCACTTCTTTTCTGGGTCTTACTGTCGACAAGTGGTCTGCATCTCCGAAGGTCGGATGTCCCCTCTCGTAGTCTTTAGATGTTCTTTCTAAGGAGTCTTCTGATTTGTCTGATTTATAGACTACTAATACTTCCCCCCTTACTCTGTTGACAAGTTCGGAAACACTGACTTAATCTATGCGCATTTATCCTTCGGTTCATTTGTTTGTTTGATTTTTCGTTCTATTAATAATGGAGGTCCTCTTTGTTTTTCAGTACATCCCTTCCCTTCAGTAGTACCGAGTGATGTACCAAAATGTGTCAGTCCAATTGCACTTGGAGGTTTATAGGTACATTGGTTTTAATACTGGGTTGTGTAAGTCCCCGACCCTTCCCTCGTAAAGTCACGTACCTCGTCTCTTTAAGGGTCATCTGATTGAAAATTTTGAATTACCAATTTTGACTTTTTTTAATGCTCCATCGTTATGTTTAAATCTCTATGATAAATCTCGGTACCTTTATTCATAGTGTTATTAGTTTCGACTCTTACTGACGAGGGTCCCTCCCTTACATCCCCCTCCCTATTCCCTGTCGCAAAAAGTATCGTTTCGGATATTTTGTTAAACTGACACGGATACATATTGAAACTATTTTTATGTTCGAAATTTTTATTTTTGAAAAATTCATTTTACCACCTTTATTATGACCGAAAGTGACAAAATAGTCCGAACTTTTTAACGTTTTACGGTATGTTCACTTTCCATGAAGTACTGATTACTCGGTGTCCCTATTAACGTGTCCAGTCATAAATATTAGACCAACTATAAAACTTTACAGTGTTGAGACAGTATATACGAGTTAGAAGGTTTAACAAACGCGAATAAATCGTATTGAACAAGGTTTTAGGTCCTTCGTAAGTACGATGTGTGTGTGTGTGTGTGTGTGTCTCCCTTTCTCGTTCTCTCTTTCTATACGCCCTTCTAGATTCTTATCGGTTTCGTTAACTTATTGTTTGACCGTCCCCTGAATGAAATGGTCAATGATTCTAAAATGTCTTTTGACATTTTTAATTATCATAGCCGTGTCTTCTTTCTTGTGTGACTATCTTGGTTTGTCTCCAGGTCTACCTGGGATTATGTAGATAATCCTGATTATGTGTCTACCTTGGGATTTTACGCTGTTTGTAACTCCTAAGTCAAGTCAAGGCAAGTCAAGTCAGCGAGTCATCACAGGCTGAGAAACGATGTGTGAGACTTTTTACTCAATTTATTAACTGATTTACCTTTTTGATTATAGTTTACGTCACAGAACAAAAAAACCTCTCTTTGGACTCTGTTTATCGTTCTAAATTCTAAAAAATTCGACTTACTCTCAATCCACTTTTGTATTTTCGTTTGTCTTGAAGGGGGACCTACGAAACACCAACCAATGACTTGCGTCCCGTTCTTCCCCTGGCGTTCCCGTCCCTCTTTCGTCGGTTCTTCTTTGACCTCCGACTTTTTTTTTTTCTTTGACCTCCGACGACGTTCTCGTTCCCTTTCTCGACTACACATAAAGTTATTTTCTACCACCGAGACCCCTATCTCTGTAGATAGGGTACAGTGTACCGAAACCGAGTAGGTCGTCTGTAAGGATTCCCTCTGAACTATTTTGGATCTTTCACTAACCTAAGACCATTAATCTCTTTCCTTCTCAGTTGTCTGAGGACCCATGGATCGATTATTCAGTCGGACCTAAATGTTGGCGAGATCCACCCTATATTAGTAAAGGTAACACCTATACGAATTTAGACTCCGACAATGTCTTAAAATCCACCTCGACAGATTATTCCTCACCATTTCTGTTTCATACGTCAAGTCCTCTCTTAACCTCGACCTTTGTCTAAGTCTCTCTCGTAGGAACGACGGACCTTAATTCAGGGGCAATGTACGATGGTATTAGGACGGAGGGAAAGGTAGTGTCTCGACAGTAGTAGTTGACGCCGATGAACTGCAGAGGAGTGATCCGACATTTAGAACTCTTCTGCTCCTCCAACAGAACAAGAGACGACATAGCGTTTCACAGATCGTGAATGATCCAGGAAATAAGTTCTTCCCTTCTACTCCTTTCCGTCTTCGAACCCCTTGTGGTTTTGGATACCCTGACCGTCGTTCTCTTCTGGTAGTTTCTCCGTCAGTCTCATTAGGGGTCTTATTTTCTTCTTGGCGCCCTACTCGTAAGCGTTCGTCGGTTCTACGAGGACATCTCCGAAGGGTGAACGGGGTGAGGTCGAGAAGGAGCTCTTCGAAGGGGTAGGTGTCAGGTCCCTGGTCCAGTGAGAGGAAGGAGCTCACCGACTAGTCTTGTTTCTACCTGTCAATTGTCAACACAGGTAGGCAGTCACTACTCCAAAACTCCCATTGAGCTCCCTCTCGTTTCAGTCGTAGGACTCCTCGACTTCGGTGTTCAGTAAGACCCCCTCGTCCCGGAGTCCCGCTCGTCTCCTTCGGTTATCGTCTCCCTCTTTCCCTTACTTACTTGTGTCAGAGGTGAGGGTCATTGAAAGGTCGAGATCGGGGACATTCTGGACGGGACTGGGATTCAAAATGCCCTGGGTCATTTGGAGAAAAAAAGGACTCGATGAAACTCACCTGAAGACAGGAAAGATGGGTGGGTCTAACTTGATCTTGACAGAAATAATATAGATAGAGAGATAGATATCTACATAGATGTCTACCTATCTATATTTGATATATACATACTATATCTATTGTTAAAATTTTCTTTAGTTAACGGGTACCTGAGTGCTTTTAGAAATGGAAATGACCTCTAACAACTGTTGGGAGATGAATATAATTTTTATATTAGAAATGAACGTGAACTTTTTGAGGACAAATCTTAAATCTCGATCTTCCTTCAAATCTTGGACGGTTTCTGCCTCCCTGAACTAACGGACGTCTGTATACGACGAATCCCCGGATCCTCCCTGAAGTAAGGTTTTCATGTCTGAGGGTCCCTAGAACGGTGGTTGCAGGGGGTAAGGGGATTGAGATCAGAGTTCCTTTGTTCATGGTTAGTGACGTACTACCACGACTCATGAGTCGGAGTCGTCACGAGGTTTAGGTTGAGATTCTTCTTTGTGAGTTTGGTCACCGGTCAAAGAGACATCGTCCTGGGGAGGTGGTCCTTCCACCGGATTTATTCCCGTTTGGACGTCTCCTACCGGAGACTATCGACGAGGCAATGTCAGTTTACGGCTCTTTCTAAGCTAAATAACTTTAGGACACAAGGAAAACACGCAAAACTTTCAGTGCAGACCGCGAGTTGAGTCTTGGCTCTAAAGCAGGACCTACTTTCGTCACCCTACCGCACACGAGTCCCAACCTTTGAGGAGACTTGGTACGAGGGTCGGGAAGGTTTGACCAGGTCCTCCAGGGCGGTACCAACTGAAGGAGGATGTGTCGGTTAACTTTGTACCGTAGGACGGTTCTTTACACCCTGGTAGTCTAGGGTCCCAGAGTCTAGGTCCAAGACCCCTGTCTTCTGTCTAGAGGACGGTTCCAGAGGTTTGGACCGAGGAGGGCTCGAGAACAGGACCGGAGGAGAAACCTTTTCCCCTGTAGTCAGAAGTCGACTAAAGACTGCACCCAGCCCAACCTCGCGACCTTAGACGTCCGGGAGTAGGTCGAGCGGAGTGTGAGAGGCCGGGTCTTTCCGACCAAACGTCGTAGACCTTTTCGTAAATGACCAAACCAACACCAGACGGGACATCGGCTCGTCCGAGGTTCACGGTGTAACGGTTCGCGGTGCAGGTCATGACCGACGACGTCGGGCTTTTGTGAGTCCTCTCCACTGTGCCTACGGGTGAGTATATCGACGGCCCACCGACAGGAAGGAGGTAAGAAACTTGATTTTTTACAAACGAAAACAACTTACTTCCCTCCTTTTCCGACGGTAGTAACAGACTTTAAGAAGGAGGTCATCAGAGACGTCGTTGCGAAGTGTCTGACTCCCTTTTCTCAAATTTACTTTTAACCAGACCGAATAATACGGTAAATAGAAGGGTTGGAAGGATCTTTCCTCGTCCCCGTATCTGGAGGACAGGTAAGACACACACCCCTTTGACTCCGACTTCCTCGACGTCTCTGAGTGTCGAAGCCCCTTTCTCGGTCAATGTCGTCGTCTCGCTCCGTAGACTCTTGTGCACGTGACTACCCATCTGTTTCGAAAGGACTGGACTTCCTGAGTACGTCAACAGTCCGCGAGACCTGTGATACCCACCCCTTAAGTTTCTCGTCTCCTTGCCTCAGGGAAACGTTGTAGTTAAACTCACTGGGGAGTAAATTCGGACATGGGGTTTGAGGTTCGGACCATGAGAGTATGACCACGGGGATCCTGGATCGTGTTCGCTGGGGTGGGACCTCCAAAAAAGGATTAATGAGTCAGGGGTAGGGGGACCGGTAGTTTCTTGACAAGAGGGCTAGTGTCAGCCTTGGTGTGGGAGTAAGAAATGACGAGAGTTTAAATACGATCAGAAGAGAGTTGATCTAACGATCGACGAAGAGTTCCCGTCCCTGATACGGGATCTAAAACCTTTGGGGTCAGGGTGACCAAAGGAGTGACAAACGGTTTACCGTCCTAGTGCTCGTATCGGGGTCCCCGTCCTAGTTCTTTCTGTCAGGAAACCTTGAACCCTCTTTCGACAGAACAAAGGTAATTTTCGCTTCCTCCTACAGCCCACCTTCGTCGGTAGACTTTACTGACAACTGTTTGCACCGAAGGAGAAGTCCGGTGCCTTCCACCGAGACATGAGTCCAAGTGTGTGTTCTCTTACCTAGACCCTACTTGGGGGACCAGTCGACTGGGTCCGACTGCGATGGGTGGCCCTTTAAAAAAGACGTAGTGTGGTACATATAGTACACATATACAGTACCCTGGGGATCTGACGTTCGAGGGATACACGGCCCTATTAAGTTTTAAGAAAATCTGCAGTATTGTGTCATAACCTGTGTATTGACTACGAGACAATTGTGACTGACTATTTGTACTCGTAGGTTGGTTTTTCTCAGGGATTGGGTTCGACCCATTTACTCTTTCCTGGTGGAATGTCCACCTCTCTACTTTACCTATCGAGAACCATCGAGGACGGTCAACCGACGTCCTAACGGAGATACTGAGACTAGTGGTCCTTTTCTTGGACTCTTCGAAGAAGTGTGGAGGTGTAAGGTTGGAGTCAGGGGAGGGAGGTTCACCGTGGAGGGATCGTGGTGGGTATAATTTACGGTACTCACTCTGAGTCTTAGTCCCGTGGTATTTGGACCAAGGTAGATACGGACACTCGTTCACTAAAGAGAACGTCCCAGAGTCACGAATGTGTACAAATTTTTTTTTTTTTTTTTCCTCAGTCGACCGAGTAGTGACTTCCTGTGAGTACGAGACTTTTAGATCAACAGATCTTGCCGTCTACCCCACAGCGAAAGTAAGACAAACCAACCAAAAGAACATGCGTAGAACCGAAACGTACCGGTAGAAATGGTCCCACCTGTTGTGTTAGTAGATGTAGTTTATGGGAATGGGACGAGGTCTCTCCGGACCTATCACGGATTCCGACGGATTTTCCTCTACCCTTTACTGAAACTTCAGAGATTAAAGGGAATATTTAAGTACATTTTAAACGTACAAAAGATATAATAATGACTCAATCCTATCTTCCGAAGGAGGAATGTAGAACTTTATTTCTCTGGTTCCCAAACATGAACCCCCCTCCCACCTCCCTCCCCATAACATCTCTCCGGGTCATCCCCGTGCACCAGCTCCAAGCATGCTCTATTCTGTGTTGGACATAGACTGGTGATTCGATTCTTACGTGATAGTATACATGTTACAACGCCATTCTCCCAAATCATCCCACCCTCTCCCTCTCCCTCTGAGTCCAAAAGTCCGTTATACACAGCTGTGTCTTTTTTGCTGTCTTGCATACAGGGTCGTCATTGCCATCTTTATAAATTCCATATATATGTGTTAGTATACTGTATTGGTCTTTTTCTTTCTGGCTTACTTCACTCTGTATAATCAGCTCCAGTTTCATCCATCTCATCAGAACTGATTCAAATGTATTCTTTTTAACAGCTGAGCAATACTCCATTGTGTATATGTACCACAGCTTTCTTGTCCATTCATCTGCTGATGGACATCTAGGTTGTTTCCATGTCCTGGCTATTATAAACAGTGCTGCGATGAACATTGGGGTACATGTGTCTCTTTCAATTCTGGTTTCCTCAGTGTTCATGCCCAGCAGTGGGATTGCTGGGTCATAAGGTAATTCTATTTGCAATTTTTTAAGGAATCTCCACACTGTTCTCCATAGTGGCTGTACTAGTTTGCATTCCCACCAACAGTGTAGGAGGGTTCCCTTTTCTCCACACCCTCTCCAGCATTTATTGCTTGCAGATTTTTGGAT